>CM050165.1:37572933-37577933 GCA_027410445.1 Discoglossus pictus | reverse complement strand
AACATGGTATCTGCAAGTGTATATGTAACTCTTTCTTTTAGCAGAATATTTTTAATTACATTTTTGAATTGACTCTTTGTCACTAGCATCAGGAATTGAAGCAATCTGATTATTGCTTGGGAATATTGATCCTCAATAGGTAGCTTTGAATATATGGTTGAAAGGGACACCCACGCAGAGAGATGACAATGCTTCACCTGAGTCTTTCATTTATTAACTATTATATGCAAATATGTTTCAGTGGGAGCCACCATTGCCTTGACTCCACTGCTTGTTTGAACTGCTTTCTGAGGGTGTGTCACTGTAAACTGGTGAGATTCCCTTTAGTCTTGAAAACATTTTGGATGCAGAGTTTTGCAGCTGCTTCTACGACTTCTCCGACTTATAGAAGTAGATCAACCGAATCCAAAATTGCATCTTCCGCTGCAGTATATCACATAATTGTCGAACTACGAGATGCCGTCCCGCTTTGAGTGGTGCGTACGAATAAGGCTCATCACCTGCGAGCCTTGCATAGCGAGCTGTTAAGGCACTAAAACATGCAGCATTCGGGAGATGAGCGCCAAAGACGCTCATCTCCTGTGGGCCCTGCGAAGCGAGGCGAGAAGTGGAGGCAATGAAACACGCAGGACTTAGCCTCCAAACACTTAGGAAACGCGGGATCCCTGAAGGCTGCAAGCACTTGACGAACGCAGAAAAAAAATATGAGGTGAGGGACTTAGAAAAAAAAATTATGAGACGCGGGAAAAATATGAGATAACTTTATACTATTTATAGTATTTTTCCTAACGGCCGAACCGCGCAAAGCAAAAAACTCGAAACACACACACACACAAAAAAAATACAACAAAAACATCACACACCGCACGGGGGGACAGCCAGGACTTCTGGGAGTGAGGTGGAACGCAAATTTAAGTCGATTTTGGTGAGTTTCGGCACTCGAAAATCGGCTAAGCGAGGGAGGACAAACAAAAATGTAAACCAATTCTACACAACCCTGGACCGCGCAAAACACTGCCAACCGCGTACCACTTTCACCCAGGAACATACGAGGTACAAAATGCACTACTACAAAGGACGGCAAATGCTCGGGAACCACATAGCACATAGACAAACAACGCTAATTTACAATCCTAACTTGCCACTAACAACATTACGAATCTAAAGTAGCGCTTTACACAAATAAACCAACGGTTTGCCCTTGCGCACGCAGCCTATTCCTAAAACACAGTTGGGACATTCATAAAACTATCTTCTCAGGCCAGCGACAGTCCAACTGGACATTATATGCTGCAGGACAATAAAAAGAGATTGTTACCTCTTCAGTATATTCATTGTTACATATATTAGAAAAAGGTAAACTATAATAATTTATTATTCAATTAAATCATTAATTAGTATTTTTTTTAAATATAGAGAGGAGCCAAAGGGCACGCCAGGAGAGACTCGCACTAAGCGCCGAAGGTCCTTAGAGTATAAAAAGCTTAACATTGTGTGCCAAACAGCATTGCCATGGCTTCAAATTTTATTGACCATCATTTTTTTGACGGGCAAGTCGCTACTTTGCATATAACTGGTAAAACACAAGTCTGTGTTATTGTTTTCTACTTTCTTAATAAAGGTCTTTTATCAAGTGAAGACTTTTAAAGGGGCATATTGTAAAAATCAGTGGTCCATTACTGAATTTCAGGACACACAGTATAATTGCATTGCAAGGTGGTTTTTAGGAACAGTAGAGATTTTTGATGTGCCGTAGGCCATTGTTGACAAAACTACAGTATCATTTTTAGGATCACTTAATTCAATTGCCCAATTTGAAACTTTATACACACTTAAAATGATTCTTAATATTGCTACATATTCGGCAAATATTACTTATTGGCACCAATGAATTAAGTCAATAAACATTTATACAAACAACACCCAAAGCCAATTATTTTTAGTTCACGGCATTTGCAAGTAGCTAATTGAATAAGGCTAATTAGGTGCCACTTGTGTGGTTAAGGCCAATTAAACCACTAATATGGAGGACATATATATGGCTCTCTTAAACCAAACAAACCACATTTCCCAGAATGCTGTGTCTGAGAGAATCAAGAAGATTTTTCAAAATATTTAGGAACCATATGTCACATTATAGGAACCCGGTGATTCATCAGTAATGTATATTAGTCCAGTTATCACTATCCCTTTTCCATTCATTGTTTCTCTCAGCCTCCTCCAGTGTTTTTTAGACAACTCTTATCACTGTTTTATTTCTTAGTAATCTCAGTTTATTTTGGCTGCTAAAGCTCCCATGTTTCCTGAAATGGTGTACTTTGAACGTTACATCAGTAAAATGTGTTATTTATGGTTTAAATACACTTAAACATAGGCAAACCATTTTTAAAATGCAGGCAAAAAGTATAATATTAGGATATGGAAGTTTCCCTGTTTTTAGTATTAAAATAAACTACCTAAGTGTGTGTTTGCATAGTTAAACATCATTAAAAAGCATTGTTTTTACCAACTGAATTCTTCGAAATAGTCCCAACAAAGGTCTGCCCCCAGCAGCTCATGCACACAGTGTCTTTGTAGTACTAGATGTACCAACCAATCACAGATTGTCTCTTAGTAACACCAAAACATGCTGTAAGGAACAGTTTGTGATTGGCTAGTACATCCGGTACCAATAGAAACACTATATGCATGAGCTGCTGGGCGTGGACCTTTGTAGGAGCGGTTTGGAAAGTTTTAAGTGACTAAAAATTAATAAAATAAGTTAATAAAATCATATTTATATATGCAAACAAACACTTAGGATATAGAAGCTTTTTTGTTTTTTATAATTAAAATAAACTACATTTTTAAATATATGACCACAGTGGTATTTTAAAATGGCAGCTGCAATGTCATAATTGCCAACGTTTGAACAGCCTAATATAAAAATAAATCCAACATTAAATGTATTCATTGTTGTATGTAATCATGGTTTACTGTTGCCTTTTTTAGATAATTCTTTGCACTGCTTTCTCAGCATGGCTTGATATTATAAGCAATACTAGCAAATTGCCCGTCAAAAAATGACGGCAATGAAATTGTAAGTGAGCTAATGCTGTTTGGTGTATATAATGTGGCTGATGTAGCGTCGTTCGATTTCTATGTCGTGCGAGTTTTTCAGAATATCCGTAGCTGTTTGGTGGTGTTTTGCGTCTTTATGGTAGTGTTTTGCGTGTTTAGGGACCTTTAGCCTCATTTTCGTTTTGTTTGGCGGCCATTTTTTCTCTCGCTTAGGTGATTTTCGGGTGTCTAAACTCCGAAATTTGTGGTTAAATGGAGGTGTAACTTCACTTGCAGAGGTCCTCGATGCCCCCCCAATTGCGGTGCGTAACCTTTTTATGTGTTTGTTGTTTGTATTTGTTGTGTTTGTAATGTTTTTGGGGTTGTGCGGGTTGCGTCCTTGTTTTTTAATCTCGTAGGTGTTTTTCGGCAAATACGTAGGTGTTTGGTGGTCTTTTGCGTCTTTAGACTGCTGTAGCCTCGTTTCGTTTTTTTAGGCGGCCATTTTTTCTCTCGCTTAGAGAATTTTTTAGTGTCTAAACTGCTTTAATTTGAGATAAATTGAGGGGTAACTTTAGTTTTCGAGGTCCTGGATGCTCCCTCTTGCTGTAAGTAAGCTTTTAATGTATTTGTTGTGTGTATTTGTTGTATTTTTGATGTTTTGATGTGCGCGTGTTGCGGCCGTTTTTTGCAAGGTCGTAATGGGGCGTAACGTGCCTCGTATTTTGACGTAAATTTTGCAAGTGTCGCAGTTGCTAGCAAGGAGCGCCTTCGTCGCTCCTTGCCAGCAACTGCGACCCTCGCAAAGCGAGGGCCGCAGGCTTGCTACGTGAGCCCGCAAGCGTTAGCAACAACTCGTAAGCTCGCAACTATATATGTGATAGGTTGACTCATTTCCTTGGTAGCAATCGCAAATGTCTGTGCATTCAAGGTCTCTTCTCACCTGTGGAAGTAGATCAGCAGAACATATAATATATATTTTTTCTTTTTAAATTCTAAAAAGCATTTTGCCAATTATTGAGTTAAGATCTTAAAAAGAGCATATTGTACATTTTTTTCTAAAAATAATGTTCCTATTGCCTATTCATGTCTTTGAAAAGCGCATACAGTAAATATGGGTCTGCAATCCCTTTTAATGCTGACACTGCAGTCACTTTTATTAGGATGTTTGGGATACCCTAGTACTATAGCACCATGTGTTTATAGAAATATAATACTACTGTACTATAGAAACAAAATACAATTTATTGGGTTGTGAAAGTGCTTATAAAATTCTCGCTATTTGGAGATTTAATTTTCCTATACGTATGACAAAGTCCATCTATTCAAATATAGCACCAGTAAGATGTTTGGCACTCACTAGTGTTGTATTTGGAATTGATTGCTGCTTGGCAGTAACAGCATTGCTTTGTGCGTAATTAATGCCAAATTGTGATTACGGACACAGGCAAATAACAGGAGTTTAAAGATACTGTTAGATTTTCCAGTTCATTGATGATTTTTTCTTAACGTTGTTCTTATGCAGTGATGATAATACGTATTCTTAATGTCATTCGATGACTAAATTTGAAGCACGTGTTTATGGCTTCGGGCAGTATCCTGCAATACTTACAGCTGATTATTAGAGGGCGTAAGCAAATAATAAATATATTGAGCACAAATTCACTTGACGTACTCTTTATGTAAATTCACAGGAAGCATACACTTATTTTTCATCCATCGTCAACATAACAACATTTAAGTTTCTTTTTATTACTTTTTTTTTTCAGACTTATGTAACTGGTATTTTCTTTCAAAAACGGACAGATTAATTTAAACAAAAATAGAGAATAAAAAAAACCTCAGTGGCTTTTTTCTATAGGTGTGGTTACCTACTCAGAGAGCAGCCTCTTTTATCCACTTGTGCCCTTCATAGATAGAAATATCCTGTAGTATATCAGTCTGGTCTCACTCAGAATAGT
>CM050165.1:37367933-37567933 GCA_027410445.1 Discoglossus pictus | reverse complement strand
AGGCTAGTACAGGGTCAGGATCCACTATATCCACGTCCATTATCACTTCCAGGCTGCTCTTTTGCCGGTTGCTTGAGGTTCTGGTCGTGCAGGATCATTTCCCGTTGCTTCAGATTCTGGTTGCGCGGGGTCAAGTGCCGGTTAGTTGAGAGTTTCTGGAAATCTGCGAATGGAGGTAGGAGGTATATGTTTATATATATATATATATATATATATATATATATATATATATATATATATATATATATAAAATATTTGAATGTCTAAAGCAAGTTAAAAAACCTGCTTCCAGCTCAGAATTCTGAGAAAAACAGTTATTACACTGCATTCTGGGAAGCTGAGCTGGGACATGCAAATGTGCCCACAAATGCCTCGCTCTTCAATCCATAGCCATTTTCAAACATGGCTTCCTTTAAGCTTATGCCTGCTGCATTACACAGCTTTAATGCAAAGCCAAGGTTGGATTTTACACAAGCCGAGGATCCTATACATGTACAGCTGTTTATATATTACATTTTGTGTTCACATTTGAATGTCTAAAATAAGTAAAAAATAACGTATCAGAAATAACAAGCATTTCATGTAAAATATACATCGTATCAATATAAGATCGATACCAGAGAGCTTTTATGTATTTAAATTATTATTATTATTTTTTTATTTTATTTAAATTATATGAATATAATAGAACATAAGGCAAGATATAAGATGAAAGCTGGTATTTATGTGACTTGAATTATCTATTACGTTTGGTTGTTAAAAAAAAAAAGCGCACTCGTATATACAGTATAATAATAGTCACAGAGATATTTTTTAAGTGATAATATGTTCTTTTATGTCTTGCTGTAGTAACTGGGACAGATAATCAGTCAAGTGCAATTAATTCATTAGAACAAAGGGAAGTCTTTATGTAATTTATGCTTAAAAATACCCTAAGTTCAAGCTTGGTTATCGAGCATTTCCACTTAAAGATGTTAAACTTATTACAATAATATTACTTTTCTCCAAAAACGGGGACCTTTGCTTTGCTAAAAAGTTAGAATTAAAAATACATTTGAGACAGAAAACCACAATTATGTTATCATGAATATAACAGAGCTGTTTTTTTAACATTACAAATGATTTACTTTGCATGCAAGTGAGTACTGCAGGGTTCAAACAGTTATTTTTAATTCCTATACAAACTGCTTTTGGAACAAAGATCCTCCTGATATTTTTAGCTACCTCAGGTACGGCCAGTAGAGGAGCCAATATTGGAGATCCTACGGTTGCTGCAAAAGAAACTTGCATAGGATTAAAATAAAATTTTAACCCTTGCATTACTGTATTTTTTTTTTATTTTTTTTAAACCTGCTCCTTTAAATGCATGATAGCAACTTTGTGACTTCATTGTCTCTTTGATATTGCCAATGTAATGGGATCACCCAGTAGTTGGTTTCTTGAACTTTATACCACAGTGGCTGTTTGCAAATATGTGTTTGTGTTGTTCAGTCGTTTCTGATTCTCCGTGACCTCATGGACCGCAACACAGTTCCTTTTCCAGTGTGCTACAGTATACAGCTCCTGGTATTCCTAGGTGGTCTCCCATCCAAGTACGGGGCAGGCCCAACCCTGCATGGCTTCAGGGTGATGTGACCTCTTGGTTCCCTGAATGGAATTAAACCCAGGTCGCAGCGGTGAAAGCACCGAATCAAAACCACTCCACAACCAAGGAACCCATTTGCAAATATAGGAACGGACAAACTAAAAACAAAGCAAAAATATTGCTCCGTGTTTATCCTGTTTTTACCAAGCAACCTATAAACAGCTTTTTACCAGCACATGAGGCCATTGATTGGCACCTCTGAAATGAAGGGATCTTGTTTGCCAAAGATGTCCTTTCCTGCGTTTTCCAGAATACCAATAACAAGCTAAATGTTATTAATTTAAATGTGGTTTAATTAATTATATTGAAAATACTCTACTGTTGTGTTTAAAGCTAAAAGGCCACAGCCAAGGTCCCCATTTTGATAGGATATTAACGTGCCAATAAAATATGAATATTGGAAGTTATTAAAAATATATAATTTAATAATAGAAAAGCAGCTTTAAATTTACTACATTTGGGCGGTCACTCTGCACAAGCGATTCTCCCACCATTTGGTATCAGAACCGAATCGGCGCATGATTGATGAATTAATAGCTTTAGTTTGCACATGATTTCTGAGGTGTCAACCTGTGGACAGCCAGACTCTGTTTATACCTCAAACGTCATATACAAAAGACTCATAACAAGACCAGTGTGGTGGGAGGATCTGCCAAAATGTAGTAAATTCAAAGCTGATTTTGTGTTGGTAAATATCTTCTTTTTTTTTTATAACTTTTAATTGAAATTGTTCAGATTTATATTGATACTTTGCTGTCCTATCATATTGGGATATCTACTGTGGTCCATTAATTGAATAGGTGGGATAGATAGATACATACATAGATAGATACATAGATAGATACATAGATAGATACATAGATAGATACATAGATAGATAGATAGATAGATAGATAGATAGATAGATAGATAGATAGATACGTAGATAGATAGATAGATACATAGATAGATAGATAGATAGATACGTAGATAGATAGATAGATAGATACGTAGATAGATAGATAGATACGTAGATAGATAGATAGATACGTAGATAGATAGATAGATAGATACGTAGATAGATAGATAGATAGATAGATACGTAGATAGATAGATAGATACGTAGATAGATAGATAGATACATAGATAGATAGATAGATAGATACGTAGATAGATAGATAGATACGTAGATAGATAGATACGTAGATCGATAGATAGATACGTAGATCGATATGTAGATACGTAGATAGATACGTAGATAGATACGTAGATAGATACGTAGATAGATACGTAGATAGATACGTAGATAGATACGTAGATAGATACGTAGATAGATACGTAGATAGATACGTAGATAGATACGTAGATAGATACGTAGATAGATACGTAGATAGATAGATAGATACGTAGATAGATAAATCGATGGATAGATACGTAGGTAGATACATTGGTAGGTAGATAGATACATACATATATACATACATATGTAGATAGGTAGATACATATGTAGGTAGGTAGGTAGATACATACGTAGGTAGGTAGGTAGATACATACGTAGGTAGGTAGGTAGGTAGATACATACGTAGGTAGGTAGGTAGATACATACGTAGGTAGGTAGGTAGATACATACGTAGGTAGGTAGGTAGATACATACGTAGGTAGGTAGGTAGATACATACATAGGTAGGTAGATACATACATAGGTAGGTAGATACATACGTAGGTAGGTAGATACATACATAGGTAGATAGGTACATATATAGGTAGGTAGGTAGATACATACGTAGGTAGGTAGGTAGATACATACGTAGGTAGGTAGATACATACATAGGTAGGTAGATAGGTACATATATAGGTAGGTAGGTAGGTAGATACATACGTAGGTAGGTAGGTAGATACATACATAGGTAGGTAGGTAGATACATAGATAGGTACATATATAGGTAGGTAGGTAGATACATACATAGGTAGATAGATGGATGGATGTATAGATAATAGCCCTGTATAAAAAATAATTTAAAAAAAAACGAAATTTGAAAATATTATCACATATTTTATAAAATTAAATTATCGAGCCGTCATTGTATTACCCATTATATGTGGGAGCTGCCCAATGTTATTACTGATGTGTTTTATGTGCTGGGAAAACGCTTTGAATGCAGAGGAATCTTCTATCTGAGCAATGGACATGTGACCACTAAAACTGCCAGTACTTTTGTTAGGACAAACAAAGCTCATTAGTTTACAAGGGTACATCCTCTTTAGAAGCTGCAAGAAGCAAGCCTGTAAATAATAATTGCATATAAATGAAAAATGTAGAGACTGTCTTTATTTTCCTATCTTTTTAAAACTATATTTCATGTTATCAATCTTGGTTACTCAAATAGCCAGATAGGTAAGAATGTGACTGCAGTGGTCCCTTTAACTAAAGATTTTAAAACTGTCATCTTGGGACTTTAGACTTTGTGTTTGTCATAATCACTTGGTGTTCACATGTAAGCAACTAATGTTTTGTCTTGGGACGTGTTATTTGTATTACACACATGATATCCGCTTTTAAACTGTGATTCATATCAGGTTCCACTTATCTTTTCCGACTACCTAAATATTAGGTTCCGTTTATGTGTCCGTAGCTTAATGAAATGGGCTTATGCAGTAGTTATTGCTATATTCTATTATTATTATATTTTCTTTGTAGCGCTCCAGCAAATTCTGTTGAGCTAGGGGTACAATAAACACATATTATTATTATTATTATTTGTATTATATTTTCTTTGTAGCTTTCCAGCAGTTTCTGTATATCTAGGCGTTCAATAAAAAAAAATATTTTTTTATAATTATTATTATTATTATTATATTTGTGGTGTAGCTGTCCAGCGGATTCTGTTGTGCTAGGGGTACAATAAAGTATATGCAGTATATACTGTGTTTATATAGGGGTACAATAAACACATTATTATTATTATTATATTTTATTTGTAGCTCTCCTGCAGTATATACTGTGTATATATAGGGGTACACTAAACACATATTATTACTATTATTATTATATTTTCTTTGTATCCCTCCTGTAGTATATCCTGTGTATATATATATATATATATATATATATATATATATATATATAAATAAATAGGGGGCAATAAACACATTTTTATTATTATTATATTTTCTTTGTAGCTCTCCCAACAGTTTCTGTATATCTAGGGGTTCAATAAACACATTATAATTAATATTATTATTATTATATTTTCTTTGTAGCTCTCCAGCAGATTCTGTATATCTAGGGGTTCAATAATATTTTTTTTATTATTATTATTATTATATTTTTGGTGTAGCTCACTAGCAGATTCTATTGTGCTAAGGGTACAATAAACACATGTTGTTGTTATTATTATTATTATTATTATTATTATATTTTCTTTGTAGCTATCCAGCAGATTCTGTATATCTAGGGGTTCAATAAACACATAAAATATTAATAATAATATTTTCTTTGTAGCTCTCCAGAGCATAATGTATATATAGGGGTACAATAAACACATTTTTTATTATTAATATTATTGTATTATATTATTATTATATTTTCTTGGTAGCTCTCCATCAGATACTGTATATATATATATAGGGGTTCAATAAACACATTTTATTATATTAATATTATATTATTATTATATTTTCTTGGTAGCGCTCCAGCAGATTCTGTACAGCTACGGGTACATTAAACACATGGAAAACATTTACAATTCATGTGAATGACACAAGTGCAGTGTGATACATATACAGGAGGAGATGGGGGGGCTGCGCTTGTTATTACGAGGACTAAGAATTACGAAGCTGTTTTAAAGGCACATTTAACATAAGTTTTAATCTGATAATTCTCAAACTCCTACTGCGAGAGAATTTCTAGTTATTTTAAAGCAACTACAGCATAATAGTATTGTAGTTTCTAAATTAGTACAGTTATTAGCTAATTAAGGGCACACACCTAGAAAACAGGTGCGCTATTATATTGCGTTCTCCCATTCAGCCTGTGCATCATGCTCTCATTATCTTCTCCCTATTGTTGTATAACTGCTAATCACTGAGGCATCTTATTTGACCATATCTGTTTGCATGTAGTTACAATGAAGACAAGCACACCAGCCCATGTATTTGTATGTAAATGCAGGCAGGATATCTTTTGTTCCGTGTGCACCCAATCTGAACAAGGAATCATTTTGCAAAAGACTCCTTTAAGTAAAGATTTCCGAAACATTTTTATTCAACGAGATGTGTTTATACTTCACCGATTTGTAGTTGAATGAATCCGATTAGTGTAAGTGAATTCAGATTCTTTAAAGCTCTCATAGTGTAATTAAAGACATAATTCCCTGCGCTCAGTTTATTTCATCCCAGAGGAATCTATAGAAATATAGAATATGACAGCAGATGAGAACGCTTTGCCCCATGCAGGATGTCCATTCTCCCATCTGCTTTGAAACCTCAGACTGGATTTGATGC
The DNA here is from genome assembly GCA_027410445.1 of Discoglossus pictus. NCBI lineage: Eukaryota > Metazoa > Chordata > Amphibia > Anura > Alytidae > Discoglossus > Discoglossus pictus. The sequence continues at coordinate 37,561,807 of CM050165.1, read as the reverse complement.
TTTTGTTTTATGTACATCATAGCCTTACGCCTTTCTTATGAACAAATTCCCTTAATGTATTAGCCCTTACAATGCGTACCCACAGCTTCTTCTTTTTTTATACAAATCACAGATCTTCACACTACCCACTACTATGCTTTGCTAAATCCCTATTTTCTGCTGAATGCAAATAACCAAGAACTATATTGTTACATACCAAAAAAATGCACCAAAATTAGATTAACAACTTAACTTTTATTGGTTGTTTTGAAAGAAAATATGTTTGTAGCAGAAGAGAATTTTTGGATGCATTATTAAAAACATTATAACAGGTTAAGGAACACTGTAGTTTGGTAAAATAACAAAATATCATTGGTAAGTATGTCAAAGAAGAACATAAAATAATTTTAAGAGAAAATATTTTAAAGGTATATGTAAGTGAGGTGGGTTATTAATGCATCTGATAGAGGAGAATTTATAGTGTCTGAAAAAAATTGTTTGCTTGAAAAAGTAAACAGTTAAACCGTTAGCCTGAAGTTTGCTGAATTTCTTGCTTTTACAAACAGTTTTCTCTCAATGTTGATACCTCTGAAATTCCCAGCGATAATTAGCATAATTTATACAATGTTTCTTTTTGGCCTGGGGATTGTGCAGACATGCTGAGTTAGTCTGCCCTACTGTCGGAAGTCACATGATATCAGACACTTTCCTTTCCTTTCCTTTAGCCAATCAACATGCGCATGTGCTGCATATTGGATATCTCATTAAAAATTAGATATCCAATATGCAAAGCTCAGTTGCCGGGGGTGTTTACATCATCCCCAGCACATTTTTTTCTTTTCTGCAAAAAATGTTTACATTATTTTTTATTTTTTTTGCTCAGTGGGTTATGATGCATTCTACAGGATAGATTCATAACCCACCTCACTTTCATATACCTTTTAATTAGATGTCATTATGGATTTGACTTAAGGCTGCTAAAACTGTCTGTAGCTTGAGGGAGGGGGATCATCCTATTGGGCCTTACTCTGCCACTGAGATCTATGTGCTCTTTGAGAGTATGTTTGCAACATATCCGTTTAATGAAAATGAGTTCAATTCTTATAAAGTATTGACAGGAAATCTGTTACTTGAAGGTCCACATATAGTGCACTTGAATACTTAAAAGGGGTGCACAGAGTTGTTGTGTAGCAAAAATGGAAACAAAATAATGTGCCAGATTGGTGTGTTAAATTGCAGTAGAGATAGAAATAAAAAGGGGAAGTGTTTGGATACCGGCTGGTCACCTTTCAATGCTCATGGAGACTGGCTGTTATTATTATTATTATTATTATTATTATTAATAATGTTAGTTACACACCAACATATTCTGTAGCGCTATACATGGATTGTGTTCATAGCAAACAATATATTATCACATTGCAAGAAATGGAGGGCCCTGTCTTTGAGCGTAGAATCCAGATATCCAGGACATGTTTATCAGGTTGATACTTCATGTGACTTGCTGTATTTTTTTATTTAGCTTTGCACTGATTTAAATTAGATTACAGATTAACTGCTAAAAGTCCCTCAATTGAACTATAACTGTGACTAATGATTGTATAAAGTGTTAGGCTCTCCTCATCCCTGATGACCGGCAGATAAGGTCTCAGGGGCCGACACCGGCCCTAGGACTGGCTGTTGAGGGACACTTTTTTTTAGAAGACAAGAGAAAGTTATTTGCAATTTGAGAGTTAAGCTTGACTGATGGCTGCATGAGGCCATTGGCTGCCCTTTGTTCACCAATGTTTCAAATAATTTGCATTGTTTATAAGGGTGTTTGGGGTAATGGTGGGAGAGGATGGCGGAAGAGGAGGCTAAAAAGAGTGTTACAGAGATATTAAGAAAAAGTAAGAGGGAGGAAGAGGAGGAACAGAGAGAGTAAGAGGCTCTAGAAGCATATGGTGGTTTGCAGCCCTGTAAATGTGTGTCCTGTCCCAAACATACATTAGTATTCAGTGTAGTGCATTGTGGGACACTTTGTGATCCCTCAACAATGAATTGGACAATTCAAGACGTTATATTACATTGTTCATTCTCAGATCTGCATCTATTACATTAGGCAGAAAGGGGGAGACTGAACACTTGGGGTGCCATATGTATTTCACATAAACGTCTGTAAGACCACTGGATTAGAAGATGGATCACACATATACTCTCTCCAACTCTCTGGTATAATCCGTTCTCAGCCCTGAATCCGATACATAAATAAAAATGTAACCAGATCTGTACCTTTTATTGAGGAGAGATGATGGCAGAAGCTGAAGTGGAGGAACGAAATTATTATTTTACCTGCCATTAAACATCAGCAGCCTTATTAAATTGCGATTCGGCCAATTGAATAGGGCTCTATTTAAGCACACAGCATATTTTATTTACAGAAGTTTTTAGTTAGTGAAGACTTTGATTTTGGATAGAAGTTCACTAACTAAACACTTTGGTAAAAAAAATATGCTGTGTGCTTATATAGAGCCCTTTTAAATTTACTGAATCACAATTTAATAAGGCTGCAGGTAACTCCAATTCTGGTGATTGATGTCTCCTTTCTTTCTTCTTTTTTTGTCCCTTTCCTGAAGATTCACTAGAACTCGATTTAGCAAAGAACTTGTCCAACGCTGCCTTTTTTTTCTGACTAATATTGAATTTTTTTATGAATATAGGATCATTTTTTGCCTAAAATATTGGATTTGACTAATATAGGGGCTGATGAATATAGAGGTTCCAGTGTATATTACAGGGACACTATTGTCTCTATATTAAAGATTCACTTTTGTCACTCCTTTTTCTTCCATTTATTTAAGAGATCATAATTTAAACATTTCTAAAAACTTTTTGTATGAAAAATGAACAAACTATAGTGCAGAAAAAGTATTAAAGAGACAGTACCTGGGTTGTGTTCTCCTATTTTGTGATACAGAATGGCAGTAATCATTGGGAATCTATTGTAACAATGTAGCAGATCAAACGCATCACTCTTAATCTAATTCTGTGTTCATTTTCTTAACATTTCTTAAGCTGCTTATGTGCTATATAAACCATTAAATACCGATTTGGAACTAGAGTGTCTCTTTAATATTCTATATACACCACTACTGTAAATAAACCCAATGTCTTGTATGCTTACTGACATCTGACAAATAGTCCCAGCAGGTGGCAGTCTGTTACTATTTTTTCTTCGATGATGACTATTCTCCTTTCTAGCCCGTATCACAGCTGAATAAAAGCAGTGTATAACTTTGGCCACTCGGTCCCACACTTTGCAAAGTGCTTGAAGCCCACTGTATCCCCTGGTGCATTCGAGGTGTAGTTCATCTTGAAATATATCACCCAACAGTTTGCCGACACTTTAAAGTCCTTACTTTGATGAATATCCAAACCAAATCATCTCTGCCCAGCCATGATAAGTCCGATTTGTGTTCCCAAACCACATGGGAACCCAGAACTTATAAATCATTCACTGTCCATAAAATCAGTGACACAGTCTGAAAGGGAACACTTTGTGTTTTTGCCAGGGATATTGCCTTACATTTTGCACAAACAAACAGAATTGTGATGTGACATAGCTTTTGTTGTAGTCAAGTCCGTGACAGCCTCCAAATAAATAAAGAGCATTTAAGCAGCTTGATGTTACAGGAGGGGGAGAAGTAAAGTTTATCACCAGGTTAGGATGAAAATGATTCACTTCTGTTCAAACAACCCTTTGCTCCCACTACCCCCCTGGGATCTCTTATCAGACATTAGTCTTCAAAAAAACATCAACCACCTGCCCTGCACTTTCTAATTTTTGCAATATATCTTTTATCTCGTGGTAACATGACTTGGTATTTGTGAGAGAGAGAAAATTCCAGTCATAAATTCACTTTTGCCGACAGAAAGTTGAGCAAGTACTACACGCGTGGTGGGACTTTGTCCAGTTGGATAAATACAAAGAAACTTTAAAGGCCCACTGTAGTCCCAACGTTTTTATCATGTATTTTAGTAATCACTCTTTTAAGCAATCTTTATGTTTTATATAAATGTTTAAAAGGTGGATTACGAATGCATCTAAACAAATAAACATTTAATAAACTTACCGTAGAGTTTCAAATGTCTTCAGTTTTTTCTGGAAGTTGATTCTGAGAAGGAATGTCCATTAAAACCCTAGTTTATTTAGCATAAAATTCATAATTCATTTTGGCCAATCAAAGGCAGCTACAATTTTGTTGCAAGGTCAGGGGATCAAGTCTCTGCTGCAAAACATCATGGGATGTGTAGTTTATCCACAAGGAACCATCCTCAGGCTTTACTGCTCTGGATCTCTGTACTGTGCGGTTGTTGGCTTGAAGGTTAGTATAGGGTTAGAAAACTTACTTGGATGCAGTGTTTCTATTGGCTAGTACCTGGTGCCTATGTAGGCCCTGCTTGGGGTGTGGGAAACATTAATTGGTGTGTAGAATAACCCAATGTAATGTGTGTTTCTGATATAAGCTGCATGTGTTCGATTAGAAACTGTTAAAAGCAAGGGAAATGATACCTCTAACTAGATAAATGTAATCCTCCATGTAATTATGATAACAAATTTACACTTCATTTACTTTTAAGAAGCCTCATATTAACAGATTATCAGCTTTTTCCTGTTCCGCCTCATGAGCGCTGTCAGCTCGTACAGCTGTGCCCAAAAGCCATGCTTCACATTACCAGTGTCTCATGCGGCTCAGAGAGACAGCATGCTATTTTATGCTTGTTAGCAGCATGAGATGCTGGTGGTGTGAATCCCATCCCTTGTGGGCGAGGCTTAAGGTCACAACTGTGCAAGATGTCATGAGCGAGAACAAGAAGAAAGGAGGAGGCTCCAGAAGGAAATTATTTATTATCCTGTGGTCGTTTTAGAAGTAAGCAAAATGTAAATTTCATATCCTAACTACATTAATTAAGTGTTTAATGTAAGGTTTGTTAGGGGCCTCTCCCTGACAGACAGTGGACCACAGTGATCAGTTAGGGGCCACATTTGGTCCCCGGGCTGCCAGTTGGACAGCACTGATGTAATAGATAAACACTGAATTGTATCATCATTAAACATATTGAGAACTTAAAAGGAGGCATTTTCCAAACTTTTAATGAACATACACACAAACATTGCTTCCAGTTAACAAACAAATCCTCCTGACCATTTCCTGTTGCCTCCTCTTCTGAAAGATAAAAACACCCCTCATGTTCTAGATCTCAGGAAGTGCTGTAATAAAGACAACATGGATTTCTCTTTTCCAGTCCGTCTTAAAAATATTTTAAAGAAAATCAGATTTTTTGATGTCCATGGCCTACACAGCTGCTAATGTTTTTAGTTCTGCATTTTTTCTTGAACTGCAGTTGCGTATACACCTGGTATGTCAGTGTCTAAAGTGTTTAATTTGTAAGTTATCTTAAGATGTCCTACTAGGATTCAGGTTTAGCCATCTTCAGCCGCGGCACATTGGTGCTAGCAACGCCGTCATTACAACAAAATTAATTCTAGTTTTAAATATCTGATTAAATCCAGTGTTTTTCTTAGACATATAAAAACATGCAAATTTTTCACAAGATGTGGGTAGGTATTTGTGTAGAAATAAGCAAGAATTGCTAATTAGGCTATAAAAAGGTGTCTTATGGCATTGACAATTTATGACGACTGTTTTATAGCTCGAATATAATCTGGATATTTATGAAAAATGTTGTTTTGTTATAAAAATGCTGATTAATATTCCTTAAACATTTGTTCTTTATCTCAGGAAATGTGGAATTAGTTTTCCCTTGTTTAATTTTTCCTTTGCTGCTTTATAATGAACTGGAATTCTTAATTATATTAACTAGAGGATGCTATATAAAGAGGTACATCACTCTAACTTTATATATCAATGAGCATGACATTTTTTTACATAAAATCAGAAGTCTGATAAACTTAAAGGGCCAACGTATTCTAAAATGTGCCATCGTGCATTTACCAGATCATAATCTAAACCATCAGAAAATTAAATAAAATAATAAAGATGGACAGAATGGAGAGGTGGGATTGATTTCTCCTCCTCTGTCTTGACATGTCACAGAGAAGCAGGAAGTCTTGTAAATCTCCAGATCTTGACAATGTGCTTTTACCGCATTGTATAATATAAAACAAGTTACGGTAACACTCTTAAATGGACACCCTTAAATGGCCTGCCTCCTGCAGTTCATGCACAAACTGTTTCTATAGTAATAGATGTACTAGCCAATCACAGACTGTCTCAGCAGCATTTCAAATACATAAAAAATGTATATTTCCTGCTCAGAATTCTGAGAAATACAGTTATTGCACTGCATTCTGGGAACCTGGGCAGGGACATGCAAATGTGCCCACAAAGGCTTTGCTCCATGGCTTCCTTTAATCATATGCCTGCTATACTACACAGCTTTAAGCAAAGCATAGGAATGATTATGTACAAGTAATCAGACAGTAGTTAATTATTACTATATATATATATATATATATATATATATATATATATATATATATATATATAGTAAATTATAACATTTGAATGTCTAAAACAACTTAAAAAACTTGTTTCGTGCCCAGAATTCCAGGAAATACAGTTCTTACTCTTCACGATGGGACATGCAAATGTGCCCACAAATGCCTCTCTCTTGCAATCCATAACCATATCAAACATGGCTTCCCTTAAACATATGCCCACTGTATCAAACAACTGAGCAAAGCTAGGGTTGGATTATACACAAGCTAGGAATCCCACCCACGTACAGCTGTTTTAAGGTTACTGCCTATAATCGGCGTGGGGCTGGTTCCTTAGCTTGTGTAGTGGATATTTTGAGTAGGTAGTTCACCACAACATTCATATACACACACACCTCTATATATATATATATATATATATATATATATATATATATATATTTACACACATACATACAGTAGACTATCAGTTAACCAGAACGCTCAAGCAACCAGAAAAAAATTGAATACTGTACTTTAAATAAAAATGAAATGTTAACAAGGCTCGACAAATGCTAGGAGCCAGGCTGTCATGCCACAAAATGAAGCAGACATGAGTGACTCAGCCAGTGCAGTGTTGGCATTACATTCCCCGGGCTCAGCACCGCACCCTCCAGCCAAACGTACCTGTGTGTAAGTGAGGAGTGAAAGCTGCTGCTGCTAGAACAGCCCTCACTGACAAATATACTTAGCAGAGCATCCTATGAGCAGCTAATCTAGGTCTCTTATAGTAACTCTCAAGCAACCAGAAACTACATTTATCCGGCATCTACCAATCCCCATGGATGCCGGGGTAACAGAATCTACTGTATATGTGTATACACTCACACACTCTCTTTTAGTTTCATCAAGGGCCAAGCCATTTCAGTTGTGTATTTATTTATCCAGTTTGATCAAGGGCATAGAATATGACTATTGTAGCTTTTATTTCATATATAGCCTAATATTAAGCCTCTTCTATTGTTATTATTGTATATAAAGTATTACATCTGCATTCCAGGTATCGGTCTCCTTGCACTAAACCAATACCGCCATCTTTCTAACTTCAAATCCATTATTCTGTCTCTTTAGAGTATTATTATTATTTTTTGTAGTTTTTTTTGTACTTTCTATTCTGATTCATTCCATAACTAACATCAGATTTTATAATATTTAGCATATACAGTTAATTTGCAAATGAATCTTACGCATAATGTAAATGCTACTCTTTTGCTATTAGAACTATCAGGTAAAAAGTCTATTATTCATGTAAATGAAATGGAAATGTGTATTTGTACAAATTAAGTCAATGTTTAGCGGCAAAGCATTTCTATTCATTTTAACTATAATACAGGTCACTAAGTTGCTGCACTATAGAAACAAAGCAGAAATATAGAAGACGAGCATTATGGTAAATATTGCTTCAAACTACTCCCTTAATAGATCAGTGATTGTGAGTATAATTATAAGTTTAAAGCTAATGGTCACAGAAAGAACAGATGACACTAATTGATGTGCCATATAATGTGACTGTAACCTTTATAGATGGGTTTCCTGGTGGTCCACTGGTTAGGATGTGGTGCTTTCACCACTGCGACGTGGGTTCGATTCCAGTCAGGGAACTAAGTGGTCACACCACCCTGAACCATGCAGGGTTGGGCCTGGTCAGTACTTGGACGAGAGAGCTAGGAATACCAAAAGCTGTATGCTGTGGCCCACTGGAGAAGGGACTGGCAACCCACTCCAGTATCTTTGCCATGAATACCAAGTGGATCAGCACAGTGTGTTGCGGTCCATTAGGTCACAGAGAGTCGGATACAACTAGGCGCCACAATACAAACAACAAATCCCTTATGACACACAAGTTTTTTTGCTGGCTTGTGCTGTTAATGAAATAAAATCTCCTGTAGCAGTCTGAACTCACCTAAGGATAGCCCAGCATTGAAATGCCAGGCAAATACAACTTAGTGTCTCCATAAATGTTATAGCAGTTTAGGGCAACACCCGAGGATCTCAGTATGCTTGAATCCTGATGGATATATCAGAACGTAACGGAGTAACCCACTGGTGTCAAGGCGGAGAGGACCTGACACCCTGAACTGTTGAGGGCCCACCAATATGGTACAGGTCAGGGTTCTGTATTTTCACTCATAAGCTTTATTCAAATACAGTGAAATCTCTATATTCGTCCGCCCCTATATTCATCAAATCCAATATTAGTCACAATTGTAGGCACAAAAATGCTTTTATATTCATCCAAAAATCCAATATTAGATAAATAAAGTCAGAAATAGACAAAATTGGACAAGTTCTTTGCTAAATCAAGTTTGGAAAGGGACAAAAAAAAAAAAGACATTGTTCACCAGAATTGGAGTTACAGTACCTGATGTCTAATGGAAGGTGACTCGACTTCTAAACAATAAAGCCTGCCATCATCGCGCCTCCGTAAAGGTAAAGTTCTGGTTACATCTGTATTCATTTAGGTATCCGTTTCGGGGCTGGGAATAGATTACAATTTTAGTTAATTCCTGGAAAATGGAACAAATAGATTCTATATTATTATTATCCTTCATTTATAACGCGCCAACATATTCTGCAGCGCAATACAGGGGTTAGGTACAAGTATAAACAATACCCCACAATGAAAATAATGGAAGATCCTGTTATTGAGCTTTCAATCAGATATACACTGTGCTTTCCCTAAAGCACCTCACAAGATTGAAAACTCACAAACTTACATTCTAAAGGGTATGGGTGAAGTACAGGAGAGTGAGAGATGCATAGTGAATGAAGAGGCTAAAGATGATAGGCTTTTTTGAATAGATGTGTTTTTAAAGAGATTTTGAAGGATCTGAGGCAGGAAGATAGTCTGGTGGTGCGAGGTAAAGAGTTCCAAAGAATAGGGGCAGCACGTGAAAAGTCTTGAAGACGGGAGTGAGAGGAGGTGATGAGAGAGGAGAAGAGAAGAAGGTCATTAGCAGAGCGAAGAGGGCGGGTGGGAGTGTATTTTGGGATGAGAGCAGAGATGTAGGAGGGTGCACTATTGTGGAGGGCTTTATATATTAGGGTCATGATTTTAAATTGTATTCTAGACGCTATGGGAAGCCAGTGGAGTATTCATCTGATTCTGTATCTGTCCGTCCCTCATAAACAGATTAATGACGAAATATACAAGTTATATACATTTTGAATGAGCCATTATTTCTGGCGTTACATTTTCCAATATATGTTCTTTTTTGTTTTACTTTGAATGTTCTTCACTCTTGGTGAGCTGAAAATAAACCCGGGTTGCAATATTCTTTAAACCGCACAACATTTTTTATCTAGTTTTGCAGAGTGTCTGCTGAAGTATTTTTAATAGTTGGGGGAATGAATTCGGGAGGATCTGAGAAAGACGGCGTGAGGGAAGAAAAGGGGGCATCAATATAAAATAGCACATATTGCATGAGGAGCATGGGGTAGTAACTCGTTCCTATAAAACGGTTGCAAAAATACATTTCTGGACCATACACGTACAGGACGAATATGGTGAGACCCACAAACTTTACGTTGGGTCCATCCTGTGATGCGGACCCCTGATTCATTAGGGAGACCATTAGCACTTCAGTGGCAAGAGCCATGCAGAAGAGAATTGCCAGGCATTTCAGGCTGGTTTACCCATCTTAGAGTGAGTCAGACAGATTTGCCATTACAGAGGGGAAAAAATCATGTAGCATAAGTGATCTAGCAGTAAACCTGATACACCACACTGACAGTTGTCACCATACCACGGGGCACACCATTAATCGTTGTCCTAAGTTTACTCCAAGTTTACTTTTCTTTGTTCCAGGTTTCTTAAAATACTGACACATTGTCCCAACATCTTTTCATATGAAACTAACTTTGCTATTGTCCCTCATAGGGTAAAGCATGCAGTGTTCTTCCTTCCATGTCTAGGTACAAACTCCTTTCAGAATATAAGGAACCTCTCAATTCAAATGAAGACGTTGAGTGTAAGATAATTACTTCCATGGAGTTCCTTTTCCCCCCAAACACATCAAAACAAATTGATTGATTAATACAAAGAAGTAGACAAACAAAATAAAAGAATAGAAACTCTGATGTAGCAGCTTTTTATAACTTTTAATTTTTTTGTCTCATTTTATTATCTTATTAAAATCTTCATTTTTGCTTTCCTTATACCTGAACATGAATATGTGCTAGTATTTCAGTTTCACACTTTGCGAACAAGTATTGATAGATGATGGTCTCCTTCTGGATCGCTACCTTGTCATGGTGAAGGGGCTTGTGTACTTGGATTGGTCAACCAATATGGACAGATCATGACAGACAGGTCAGACAAATTGCAATCCACGTGAGAAGGAACTGGCAACCCAGTCCAGTATATTTGCCAAAAAAAAACCTTGTTGATAAGCACAAGCAGAGACATAACGATAGATATTCAGAGAGACCGACACAACTTAAGAACTAAACAATAGATTGATTATCTTTTATTACTTTTTCTGATAGTGGAGAGGGGTGCCAGCTGGAGTTTACAATGCCTTGTTTATTGGCTGCCATTCTGTTGCCCCATTTTAGATACTTGCCTGTATGTTGGTATTTTATTTGGGATGCTGATCAAGCTTATAAAATAAAGGGATTGGTGTATGAAGCCAAAATCAGATGATTTGCCTTGTAAACTAACCCTAAAAGTGACCTTGAAGGAAGAACATACATATTCACCCCATGCCAGTTCTCCTTTACAGTGCAACTTTGATGCTGTCCCTTTTCAACCTATCACAGTGGTTCCAGAAGAAAAATAGACATTCCTGAGAAGACTTGCGATAAGATGGTTTGGGATTCTGTTTTTAATGAGAACTTGGAGCAGGAAACATTTAGATGTGGCTTCTTTGTGGAGCAGCCTTAAAGGACCTCTGTGGACATACCTTTATAATATATTCTTTTTAAGAACTTCACTTTAAAAAATGCAATATGTTTTTAGAATGTATAAAAAATAACAACACAGCCTTTAATGTATTACTTTTTTATGCCATTATGCTGCTAGGAAAATTACCATTTTAGATTCCAGTGATCTACTTCCTGAGGTCGGAGGAGACTTTGAATGCAAAGAAGCTACATGTGCACAATAGGAATCTGGCAGTAACAACTGCCAGTGTTCTTATTAACCCAAATTAGTCTAAAAAGGACACATCTTCTTGAGGCAGAACTTGAAAATAAAGCACTGCAGTAAAGAATAATTGCATATAATAGTGGAAAAACACTTTTAAATTGACCACTGTGGTCCATTAAGGTGAATTTACGTAATTTTTCTTCAGGTATTTTTTAGATGGAGAAAGTAATGTTGCAAAGCCCTTATAAACTATGTTATGCCATCTTAGATCTGGGACATTTTGATAGCTCTGATTTATCAGATCGTTCCCTTTTTATTTAAAAACATGCATAAATAGTGGGTTATAAACTATATTCTAGTTACTGTCCTTTCTGTTTTTGTATGATTTTTTTTTACGTATCATTGTGATAGAGATGAAATGGTACATTTTTTGCCATTATACATTTAAGTAGAAAAACAATAAAACAAATGATCTAATAAATCAAGATATAAATGAGGATATGTGTTAATGAAATGGAGTTGTTTACTGGTATAATTATGTAAACAAATCTGAAAACAAAAGAGTATAAACAAACTCACGCATGTAACATACTGTGATGATGGTATAAAATGATTTAATGAAGGTCTGCACCCTCTTATTAGATCACATGCATCTACTCCGTATGAGAGACCATATTATTATTATTAAGTGTCCTTTACAGTTATCTTACAGACTCTCCTTAGACTTAATATAAACAAGTGTAACATATAGATCCTTCTGCCAATCCGGCTGATTGGGTGCCGAGCATGTAACCCTTTGGCCTCTGTCTAGCAGAAGTAATTTACTAGCACAGCCCTGGTTGTTAGATGCAAGGGCAGTTTGGGCTGATAACATGTTCACACTTGTAATTCTTGACAATTTAATTAATGAAGAAGACAGCTAAGAGCCTAGAGAGTGCACGCTGGATTGCTGCTTTGCAAATGTACATTTTTGGTGGATTGTCCAAAATGTAAAATATAGCTGAATTTTATATTACGCAAGTAGTAATGTTGTATACGGGTATTTGTGTGTGTATATATACACACCTATACATACACAGTGATGGACCAAAATAGGCAAAATGTAGGAACTAGGAGCCAGACAAGCTGTTTTCTAGGAGCCTGTAAGGAAACCTTCACATAGTTTTGCATTGTACTTTGGAAAAATATTTAGGAGCCAGCAGTGTGTGGCATTCTGTGTGTGCGTGTGTGTATATGTATGTATGCATGTATTTATTATATATATATATATATATATATATATATATATATATATATATATATATATATAGTGCTGTTGATCTTTATCAGGAAAGTGTTACTGACCAGTTAATATCCTATTTTTCATTTCAGAGGTTGGAGGGATGACAGAAGAGACCGAGGCCTGTGACTGGTGGAGTTTGGGTGCTCTTCTCTTTGAACTTCTGACCAGAAAGGTAACTCTCAATAAGATTTATTAATAGAGCTGGAAGCACAGTGATTTATAGATTGAAATTTGAAGATGTCTGTATAACGGTGCCTAAAAACAGTCCACAATTGCTTATCTAAAAATGTATCCCGCCTTCTCACACTCCCTTTCCTTCTTACTCTTCCTCCTCCTTCTCACTCCTCCTCCTTCTTCTTCTCTTCACTCTTACTCCTCCTTCTCACTCTTACTGCTCCTTCCTTCTCACACTCCCTTTCCTTCTTACTCTTCCTCCTCCTTCTCCTTCTCACTCCTCCTCCTTCTTCTTCTCTTCACTCTTACTCCTCCTTCTCACTCTTACTGCTCCTTCTTTCTCACACTCCATGTCCTTCTTACTCTTCCTCCTCCTTCTCCTTCTCACTCCTCCTCCTTCTCACTCCTCCTCCTTCTTCTTCTCTTCACTCTTACTCCTCCTTCTCACTCTTACTGCTCCTTCCTTCTCACACTCCATGTCCTTCTTACTCTTCCTCCTCCTTCTCCTTCTCACTCCTCCTCCTTCTTCTTCTCTTCACTCTTACTCCTCCTTCTCACTCTTACTGCTCCTTCCTTCTCACACTCCCTTTCCTTCTTACTCTTCCTCCTCCTCCTTCTCCTTCTCACTCCTCCTCCTTCTTCTTCTCTTCACTCTTACTCCTCCTTCTCACTCTTACTGCTCCTTCTTTCTCACACTCCATGTCCTTCTTACTCTTCCTCCTCCTTCTCCTTCTCACTCCTCCCCCTTCTCACTCCTCCTCCTTCTTCTTCTCTTCACTCTTACTCCTCCTTCTCACTCTTACTGCTCCTTCCTTCTCACACTCCATGTCCTTCTTACTCTTCCTCCTCCTTCTCCTTCTCACTCCTCCTCCTTCTCACTCCTCCTCCTTCTCACTCCTCCTCCTTCTTCTTCTCTTCACTCTTACTCCTCCTTCTCACTCTTACTGCTCCTTCCTTCTCACACTCCATGTCCTTCTTACTCTTCCTCCTCCTCCTCCTTCTCACTCCTCCTCCTTCTTCTTCTCTTCACTCTTACTCCTCCTTCTCACTCTTACTGCTCCTTCCTTCTCACACTCCCTTTCCTTCTTACTCTTCCTCCTCCTTCTCCTTCTCACTCCTCCTTCTTCTTCTCTTCACTCTTACTCCTCCTTCTCACTCTTACTGCTCCTTCCTTTTCACACTCCCTTTCCTTCTTACTCTTCCTCCTCCTTCTCCTTCTCACTCCTCCTCCTTCTTCTTCTCTTCACTCTTACTCCTCCTTCTCACTCTTACTGCTCCTTCCTTCTCACACTCCCTTTCATTCTTACTCCTCCTCCTCCTTCTCCTTCTCACTCCTCCTCCTTCTTCTTCTCTTCACTCTTACTCCTCCTTCTCACTCTTACTGCTCCTTCCTTCTCACACTCCCTTTCCTTCTTACTCTTCCTCCTCCTTCTCCTTCTCACTCCTCCTCCTTCTTCTTCTCTTCACTCTTACTCCTCCTTCTCACTCTTACTGCTCCTTCCTTCTCACACTCCCTTTCCTTCTTACTCTTCCTCCTTCTTCTCCTTCTCACTCCTCCTCCTTCTTCTCTTCACTCTTACTCCTCCTTCTCACTCTTACTGCTCCTTCCTTCTCACACTCCATGTCCTTCTTACTCTTCCTCCTCCTTCTCCTTCTCACTCCTCCTCCTTCTCACTCCTCCTCCTTCTTCTTCTCTTCACTCTTACTCCTCCTTCTCACTCTTACTGCTCCTTCCTTCTCACACTCCATGTCCTTCTTACTCTTCCTCCTCCTTCTCCTTCTCACTCCTCCTCCTTCTTCTTCTCTTCACTCTTACTCCTCCTTCTCACTCTTACTGCTCCTTCCTTCTCACACTCCCTTTCCTTCTTACTCTTCCTCCTCCTCCTCCTTCTCCTTCTCACTCCTCCTCCTTCTTCTTCTCTTCACTCTTACTCCTCCTTCTCACTCTTACTGCTCCTTCTTTCTCACACTCCATGTCCTTCTTACTCTTCCTCCTCCTTCTCCTTCTCACTCCTCCCCCTTCTCACTCCTCCTCCTTCTTCTTCTCTTCACTCTTACTCCTCCTTCTCACTCTTACTGCTCCTTCCTTCTCACACTCCATGTCCTTCTTACTCTTCCTCCTCCTCCTTCTCACTCCTTCTCACTCCTCCTCCTTCTTCTCTTCACTCTTACTCCTCCTTCTCACTCTTACTGCTCCTTCCTTCTCACACTCCCTTTCCTTCTTACTCTTCTTCCTCCTTTTCCTTCTCACTCCTCCTCCTTCTTCTTCTCTTCACTATTAATCCTCCTTCTCACTCTTACTGCTCCTTCCTTCTCACACTCCCTTTCCTTCTTACTCTTCCTCCTCCTTCTCCTCACTCTTCCTCCTCCTTCTTCTTCTCCTCACTCTTCCTCCTTCTCCTTCTCACTCTTACTGCTCCTTCCTTCTCACTCTCACGTTTCCTTCATCTCGATCTACAGTCTTCCTGTGGTCACACCCCTCCTCCCCTCACTCTCACTCTCTCTCTTCCTATTTCTGTAAATCCATGTCCCCTCCATCATTTTACTCTCTCCCCTCATATCCGTCTCTTCATCATTTGCTCTCTTTTTTCTCTTCTCTTCTTCTCTCTTCCTCCTTCTATCTTAGTGTATATCCTAATCACACCTATACTTGAGTCTTTGCTAGTTCTTCATCTCTCTTACCCCTTCTATCTCACCTTTGTGCTGTTTCTCTCTATCCATGAATAACTCTTTCTATCTGTCCTGCTTTATTCTCCACATTCCCCTTTATACCAACTACAATGATTTAACATTACCTTCAGTTCATACAAGGTTACCAGACAGCAATTTTACCGAATGTTTTTATAGAGAAGTAGCTCTGTCTCTCTGTATCTCATAGAGAACGCTGAACAGTATTAACTCTTTTAACCACAGCAAACAATACTTCTCAATGTTCATCTAGTTTAATTGTTTGTTACATGTCTGTGTGTTTCTAAAATTAATGTATGAGGACGTTTTTTAAGGACAATTTAATTTTTGCATGGCTTAAAAGACAAAACTTCTAAAGAAGGTGCCATAACCTTAATATATATGGCTCGGAAAAAAACAAGGGAAGAACGGTGACATGATGAATGTCTTCAAATAGAAATACAAGTCATGATTTTGTAGTTGGAAGAGTACTGTAGGAAATTACGGGTTTGCAGAAATAGTGGTAAATACGTGGAAAAGCCTTCCAAATTAGATGGTTGGGACCAACACAGTAATACATTTTATGCATATCACACACATGGCTGGATATCTTTAAAAGACCAATGATTTATCACAGACCCCAGTTTGGGAACCTCTGCCATAGATGGTGAATATTTTTGTTTTTCTCCAATGATCCAGAAATTTATGTACACTTCTCCTACACCAAATTTCACGGTAGATAGTTATGGATTAGGAATGTATATGATAGAAGAGAAATCCCCAAATAAACATTAATACCTTAGAGTTTGTGAATTTCTTCTGTTTTTCGGCAGTGATTTTGAGAAGGAATGCCTCTGTAAACCCAGGCTAAATTAGCATAAAATTCATAATTAATTTTGTTCGTTCAGAGGCAGCTACAACTTTGTTGCAATGTATGGAGATTAGTCTGTGCAGCAAAGCATCATGGGATGTGTAGTATTTTCTTCCCACCACACGGAAGCAAACTGCTTCAGGTAATTCTGCACTGGATTTCTGATCTTCTGCAGCACTGATAGCTGCAGTTGCAGGTGCCATCCGCCAGATGGCGCTGTGAGTTTTCGGGCACCGCCAAAGTCCAGGGAAGGCAAAGAACTATTCTCCCCTCCGACGTGGCGCAACTCGCCGGCGCTGAATTGACAGCGAGGCCATCGCTATGTTTGGCGCGGGCACTTGGCCCCCCAGGGCCTCGGGCGCGCCTCTCATAGTTCAAGGCTTCTTCGGTCGGCGCGCCTTATATACTAAAATTGGCAGCGCCACCTGTCAGAACTGCAGCTGCCAGATTTTGCGATGGTGAAGAGGGAAAGGAGCGATTTCTGCACTGTGCTGCTTGACGTTTAGTATAGGATTTTAAAAAAACATACCTTAATGCAGTATTTCTATTGGATAGTACCAGGTGCTTATGTATGTTCTTCTTGGGTGTGGAAAACAATTTTTTTTCAATAAAAAAAAAAATCTGTATGTGCATAAAATGAGTAATTGTATTGTGTGTTACTATTATACAGCCTTATTAAATTGCAATTCTAAAGGGCTCAATATAAGCACAGAGCATATTTTTTTTACAGATGCTTTTAGTTAGTGATCTTCTATCCAAAAGCAAAGTCTTGCTAAAAGCTTCTGTAAATAAAATACGCTCTGTGCTTATATAGAGCCCTTTAGAATCGCAATTTAATAAGGCTGATAATCAGCATGTGCCAGATTAGAAAAAGGGAAAAACAGAGAAACTTCCATATACCTTTTACGTTAACTGTAACCAAATGCAATTTTAATGCCATTTAACTGATTGTCATTACTTATCATTGTAATTTATACCATATTTGGATCCTCCTCTTTTTTATGTTTTAAAACCACCATTTCCCCCTGTAAAATAGGACTACTAGGACAAGAGTTCCTGATTTGAAGTTGGTGGTTAAATTAATGTGCAAATGTTTCACTCCCCATCACATACAAGTCGGAGACAGAATCAGCTGTGTAAAGAATTATCTTATTCAAAAAAACATATAGCAAAACATTTGACTAGCGTGGTCCTTTAATAATTGATATTGTGAATGAAGAGTTTAGAACTTGTTAGTGCAGATTATATGTATAGAGCATGATCTATTACATGTTGTATCAGGTCATGGAAGGACAATGACAATAATGGGTAGCTAGCTTTATTTTGTGGCAGTTTTATGCACATATCTAACTCAGTGGTTTTTTCCATTTTTTTTGTATTCTTCTTAAGGAAAATGTCATAAACTTTACAAATCCCATTTAAAAAGCTGTAGAGTAACACATTTTTCTCCTTCTGGAACTCCTTTTTTTCTTCCTGTTTTCTCTCATTAGTGCGGCCATCTTGCATAGCTGTGACATATGGCCACACCCATAGGGGAGGGGCTTCATACTTTGTGTCTCATGCTACTATATGTAGACACCGCATGACACTATTTGCTTGAAGCATCTAGTGCAGAACTCCTACCCTGTGGCAGTGACTTTGTCACAGCTTTGAAACATGGCAGCTCTTATGACAGAGAGCAGGCAGAAAGGGGGAGGTTCCCGAAGGAGAGAATCAGTTACTCAAATCTGGTCTTATAAGTAAGCAAAGTGTAATTTTTATATGGCAATTACGTTGAGGAGGATAAAAAACGAACAAAAAAAAATGCCTAAAGCGTCCCTTTAAATAAAATATATTCAAAATCTGCTAATCTCCTTCAGGTTTTATTATCCTCTATGAAATATGAATAATTGTAAGATACCTAACCTATTCACGCCCATACGCTATACACTGTAATACGTACAGTGATCATTAGACTAAGGGCAAAAATTGCTCACATAAAAGAAAATTTCTAGCAGTAAGCATCATAAATCTGATAACCTTAACTTTCATGTTCTGTCCCTATATATTTTAGAGGTAACCCAGAAATAGAATCTAACCTGCTGGTACAGCTGAAATCTGAAAAGTGTAATAGAAGATGCTGCAATAACGACTTCCTATGCACTATAATACCTGCTTGGAAAGCACTATCCTTTAACCATTGGTATATCTGTTATTGTGTGTCTATATCATCTAAATAAACCATTTTTGTTTCATAGATTTGTAAATTTCGTACAATTCTGGACCAAACATCAATGCAGAAGTTTACTGTAACAAAACTATTTTTTTAATGGCATTCAACTAATGATGTACTTGTTATTATCTTGTTTTTCCCTATGTACTTTAGTTATAACTACTTCATCAGTTGAATAGCATTAAAAAAACGACTTTCTGTTACAGTACTTACATTGAAGTTTGTTAATTTCCCTTGACAGTCAGCCTTTCTGATCTACCCATTAAAAGTATTTAGCAGTTTCCTGGATTATGAATGCATCTGATAGAGAAGAAACAGTAGTGTATGCAAACATTTCTTTGCAGAAAAAAAATCCCCAAATAAACATTAATAAACTTACCCTTACTTTTGCAAATTTCTTCAGTTTTCTTGCAATTGATTTTGAGAAGGAATGCACCTAACAATCCAAGCTAAATTAGCATAAATTTCGTTTTGGCCCATCCGAGGCTGCTATAACATTGTTGCAATGTCTGAGAAGTCAGTCTATGCAGCAAAGCATCATGGGATGTTTAGTTTTCCACCACCACAAGGAAGCAAGGAGGTGCTCAGACATTGCTGCTGTGTATTTCTGCACTGTACTGTTGGCTTGAAGGTTAGTTATAGGGTTAAACGTACTTAAAAGCAGTGTTTCTATTGGCTAGTAGCAGGTGCCTATATAAGCACCTCTGGTAGTGTGAAAACCTTTTTTTTTTTTTTTATAAAATAAATCTGTATGTGTATAGAACGACTCTGTAATGGGTGTTTCTGATATAAGCCGCATGTGTTAGATTAGAAAGATTATAAAATATATTTTTAATGGGGAAATTATTGCAAGTAACTGCAATTTACCATAGTGGGCTAATGTATTCAGCTTAGAGAAACGGAAAAGACTGAGCATGCTCAGACACCACAAGTAACATCCTAGGCTGTCTTTTCTGTGTCAACATTTGGAGCCAATGGAGGGATTGGCAAATATTTGCAATAACCCAGTTGAAGGAGATATTAGTCAGTGTTTAGTTGGTGAATAAGAGAGGCTGACATTTGCTGAAATAAATATATATAAAGTATAATTAAATATAATAATAATATTCAATTAATAAAGTATTACAAGTAGTGGAACATCCACTGTGCCCCTTTGTAATACAATGTATTTTATTCATTTGTCTTGTACCTTCTCTTTGTATATACTCTCACCATGATCTGTTTAAAGTACATTCATTGTCTATGAGCATATTGTTATAAGCTCCATATTCGAGCCTTGCTATTTTCTCTGCAGGCCTCTTCAGTGTTAAGAAACATTTTTTTGCTAAATATCTAGTACTGTGCAATGGTTGAAGTGTCCTTGAAGTGTTAAAGTGGTCATTGGGTTAACATGTTTCTTGTTGATTGTTTCAGGCTCTGGTTGAGTGCCATCCAGCAGGAATAAACACTCACACGTCTCTCAACATGCCAGAATATGTGTCTAAAGAAGCCAGGTCTCTCATTCAGCAGGTAATACTGGCATGGCCGCTATTATTTCACTCACTAGTGGAGCTGGGATCAGGATATTCCCTTACGTAAAGTCTTAGTGTATGCCTGCCTTCCAAGAGGGTTAGATCTGTTAAATGCTGCATGAATGGTCAAACTACGACCGCACACAAGGACATTGCGTTCAAAAAGGCACATTGGTAATCTATTCCATTTTTTTATTTTCTCAAGAACCCAAAGTTTAACTGATAAAGTTCTTGTTTTACCATTAGCTTTAATTTATACCATATTTGGAACCTCCCCTGGGTCACATTAACTGTTTTTGATCAATTGACCATTAACCTGGAATTGGGCTCTTTCATAGAAAAATGAAGTTTAGGTTTAGGATTGTGGTGCATAATCGTCAGATATAATGGACATATCGTAAATTAACCCTATTCTTCTTCGGTAGACACATCCTCCGAACAGAGGATCAAGTGAACAATTTATGTTGGAGAATAAAACAAATGTATTTGATAGCATTTCCAGCTTTGCTTATTTTTTGAACAGCTGGTTTGGAGATACTTACCGCCCCCAGTGAAATGTGGCGTCTCACTGATGAAATATTAAAAAGCAAATGTTGTCAGGCTCCAGCCTATCTGACACCGAACTTCTGAAGGCACAGCCTCCGATCCAGGTGCCTTTGCTGGAGTCAGTTTGCCCCTGATCTTGGCTTGCACATTTCTAGATCTTGACAGGGCCTGGCATTGGAAAGAGAGGGATAAGTGTAGAGAATTCCCTCTGCTTTCCTCTTCTGTAGAGCCTAGAGCAGGTTTTTGGCTTGGTAGACATGCAGGAGGGAGCTTTCTGATGATCTGTGTTCGTTCCCCTATTAGGAATGGGATCATTTCAGACATCTGTGTTTTACAAATTCTCTCTGATGGCAGCCTTGTCTCATTTTGTCTGCGTCGCACTTGTCAAAATACATCCTCCTCTTTCCTCGTCACATCTGAGACCCTAGCGATCTGTTCTAAGGGAGATCCAAGGACAAAATTTCCCCAGAGAACTCCGTACAGGAGGTAGCGCAGCAGTTCATACTAGAAGGACAATTATGTAAGGTGTTTTCTGACTTCTACAGAAATTGTACTTCAAAAGCAATGAGTGTATTGCTGATTCTCAGTTGTAATGCCGATTAACAGTATAGCAGAACTTTAAATAGACAGAAAGTTGGATATCAGATGTGAATACATTTGTATTTGTACTGCTTGTAGCTATTATAATCGATTTTATATATAGATATATTATGAATTATTATATATATATATATATATATATATAAATATAAATTATAATATAAATATTATGAATTATTATAATATATTATAATAAATTATATATATATAAATTATAATATAAATATTATGAATTATTATAATATATTATAATAAATTATATATATATATATATATATATATATATATAAATTATAATATAAATATTATAAATTATTATTATAATATATTATAATAAATTATATATATATATATATATATATATTTATATATAAATATATTAAATTATTATTATAATATATTATAATAAATTATATATATAAATATAAATTATTATAATGTATTATAATAAATTATATATATAACTTATAATATAATAATAATTTATAATATTTATAATTTTTATAAATATATATATATATATATATATATATATATATATATATATATATATTATTCGTCTAATTTTGTTCATTTTCCTAAAATAATTATATTTTGCTGCTTATTTACAATTAGATGAAGCACCAAAGATGGAAACTGATTATTTCAAGAATTATCAAAATCATATTTTTGTAGTGCTCTTTTAAAGATCCAATTTGATGGTAGGGTTTTAGAGAATAATAACAAAATAAAGCAGTTTATTTTTTTATATTTTTAGAAAGTTAGCTATTTTTTTTTCTTTGTCTTATTTGAGCTGACTGACCCGTTTCTAGACTATTTCTCTGATTATATTTGTCTTAGCTCTGTTGAAGGCTATCACTTTAATGTCCCAATTCAGTTCATCTGCTACAAGCAGGAGTTAATCCTGAATGTAGAGATTAACGGAAACAAAAATGTCAGCTGGCATTACGAAATAATTTCATATAATGATTGAAAAATGAAAGCCCTTTTTTTCTGATAAACATTTTAAACATCATAAAGTGTAGTTTTTTAAAAAAAAGCAAACCATAAAATACTACCATGGTCTTTTAAAGGTTTGCACTTGGTGATTGCAGCAAATTTCTTATTACTTGTTTTTTAAGATTGCTATATTATTCTCTTTGTCTAGGATTGACTTCTCCCTTCCTGAAGAAGTTGGCAGAGGACTTTAACAATGCAAACATGTTTAAAGGACTAAATAAAAGCTTAATTTTTCGGAGCTATTTTATAGAGTTTGTTACAAGCTGCTTATAAGCTCTGTTTTCACTGCCTAAAATCAAACAAATAGTCCCTCCATGGGTCTGCCCATTGCCGCATATGCAGATACGGACTCTATAGGGCTGGATGTACTGTGTAGTGTCCTAGAAAATCTCAGCAGCATGTAGCTGACAGATGGTCACAGCACAGCAAGTACAACAGGGTCTGTGTCTACATACGCAGCAGTGGGCAGACCCATAGAGGGACTATTTGTTTGATTTTAAAAACAGAGCTTATAAGCACTAGATATAAAAACAAATGACATAAAAGTAAATAGATACACAGGTATATTATATTTCTAATAAAGGGCTATGGGAGCCTTTTGGATTGTAATTGCTTAGGGAGTAAACATTTTCCATACTTTAAGCCATGTGTTTTTGTACTATAAAACCCCACAACTTTAAATTATTTTGTTCTGGATTTTAAGGATTTTGTTTTAGTACATATGGGACAATAAAGTTATTTTAATCTTACAAAAAAAAAAATCCTAAACCCTGACCTGCGTTTAGCCATTTATTAATGAGTTTAAATGCGTAGGGGGATGTTCGGGACATCAGTGGGGTTTTTCTTTCATTTTTTATTTGTCAATTTTAACACTCATGTTTATATTGTGCTTAAAAATGCTTCATAAAATGAAAATAATGAATGCAGCTCAAATAAGACAACTGTAAAGGATCAGATATGACCAATAACGGATTAGAGGGTTGTTTATATTCTATATATTTTGTGTGCGTCACTTTAATGTGTCTTTGTATCTTTGTCATCAGGCATTCTAGGGTCTGTGTGGTCTGTTAAGTTTGCCTGTTTTGGGAAAAACACGGGAGGTCTATTGTTGGGTAGCTGTGACATGATGCCCTCCGTCTTTGTCTTGGGCACCAAGTGTTGACATATCTAATTCAGAGCTGTTAGGCCAATAATGGAGCAGCAAGTCTACTTAAAAGCTTCTAGCCACCTGCATGGGTAACCAGAAGTAATAAACTTGCAGAATGTAGTCTCTCAAATTAACCTCTTGACCCCTACTGACCCTGCATCTTCATTAAACTTCATAACAGTCCCCTGATAAGTATCCTCCTGGGAGTCTTGTGGATTTTTATGGACTCATATTTGTTGCATTCTGATTACTCAAGGAAGCCACGAGTCAGTGCTGTCAGGAAGCCCTTGCCAGGAAAAGGAAGGGGTCTACACGTGTGGCAGCACTTTGTGGGTGGAAAAGGAAAGGACAAACAGACAAAGAGGTTCATAAATGTCACAGACAAGTCCAGGGGGAATGTCTCATTTAGTAATAGGGAAAGTGATGCCAATCTGTGACCTGATCTCATGCAGATACCCTTTATAATGTACTTTGTTTTTTGTGGCATATTAAGACAAATGTCTGGGCAGAGACAGGATATATATTGAACTTTTATTTATTATTATCATTACTCCTAATTGCAAAATTGTTACCATACAGTAAGGTTAGGTGGATAAGTTATACAGTAATACAAATGCAATACAGTAGGTTAGCAGTCAGTTTGGTGCCATAGAGTTGAAGTCCCTAAACAGAAGGCCTCACAGTCTATAGGATAGATAATGAACTAGAAAAATATCATATCGGGATAGAAATAGCAAAAAAGCCGCAAGAAAATGATGCTTGGTTTTATTGGAAGAGGAGCTAAACTTACCAATGCCACTAGTCGGACTTTGTAATATCACTGTGTCTAGTCCTGAAGACCATATTTCCAAACGGATATTACTAAATGGGAAACAATTTGTAATGGGGCATAGTCAAAGAGACCAAACTTGTATGGAAGGCAGAGAGCGTGTGATATGATAGGAACCTTTGGAAATATAGGATTTACAGTAATTTATTCAGGAGGAAATTCTCTTCCACAAAAGGAAGAATGCATTAACACAAGTTTATGATATGAAGTAGATGCAAAATGTTATACTAAAAACTCCAGGTCAGCATATAGTCACCTCTGTTTGTGTGATCGTTGCTGAAGCTAGCAGCTAAGTTTGCCCATATGGATCAATAAAATATATCTATTATGAAGCTGTGCGTCTGCTGCAGTTTATTGGGCAAATATGTTGCTAATCAACGCAGTCATGCAAATTCTGCTATTTTTCTAGATTTGAAGTTGGAAGATATTAGGGGTAATAGATCTACGTAATAATGTACAAATGGGTGGGAGAGAAGTTTACCAGCCTTCCATTGGAAGTTGTAAAGAATCGCTGGGTCTAAGCCTATATACAGTATCTCACAAAAGTGAGTACACCCCTCACATGTTTGTAAATATTTTGTTATATCTTTTCATGTGACAACACTGAAGAAATTACCCTCTGCTACAATGTAAAGTAGTAAGTGTACAGCCTGTATAACAGGGTAAATTTGCTGTCCCCTCAAAATAACTCAACACACAGCCATTAATGTCTAAACCGTTGGCAACAAAAGTCAGTTCACCCCTAAGTGGAAATGTCAAAATTGGGCCCAAAGTGTCAATATTTTGTGTGACCACCATTATTTTCCAGCACTGCCTTAAGTGGCAACCTGTAAAGCTCTGGTGAACTCCATGCCCATGAGGGTTGAGTCCCCTTCCACTCCACCATGATGACATCAAGGAGCTGTTGGATGTTAGAGACCTTGCGCTCCCCCACCTTCCATTTGAGGATGCCCCACAGATGCTCAATAGGGTTTAGGTCTGGAGACATGCTTGGCCAGTCCATCAACTTTACCTTCACCTTCTTTAGCAAGGCAGTGGTCGTCTTGGAGGTGTGTTTGGGGTCTTTGACCAGTCTCTGAAGGGAGGGGATCATGCTCTTCTTCAGTATGTCACAGTATATGTTGGCATTCATGGTTCCCTCAATGAACTGTAGCTCCCCAGTATTGGCAGCACTCATGCAGGCCCAGACTATGATACTCCCACCACCATGCTTGACTGTAGACAGGACACACTTGTCTTAGTACTCCTCACCTGGTTGCCGCCACACACACTTGACACCATCTGAACCAAATAAGTTTATATTGTTCTCATCGGACCACAGAAAACAGATCCATGTCCTTAGTCTGCTTTCTTGTGCATCATCTTTAGAAGAGGGCTCCTTCTGGGACGACAGCCATGCAGACCAATTCGATGCAGTGTGCCGCGTATGGTCTGAGTACTGACAGGCTGATCTCCCACCACTTCAACCTCTGCAGCAATGCTGGCAGCAATCATACATCTATTTCCTGAAGACAACCTCTGTATAAGATGCTGAGCACGTGCACTCAACTTCTTTGGTTGACCATGACAAGGCCTGTTCTGAGTTGAACCTGTCCTGTGAAACCGCTGTATGGTTCTTGCCCACCGTGCTGCAGCCCAGTGTCAGGGTCTTGGTAATCTTCTTATAGCCTAGGCCATCTTTATGTAGAGCAACAATTCTTTTTTTTGGATCCTCAGAGAGTTATTTGCCATGAGGTGACATGTTGAACTTCCAGTGACCAGTATGAGAGTGAGAGCAATAACACTTAATTTAACATATCTGCTCCCTATTCACACCTGAGACCTTGTAACACTAAAGAGTCACATGACACCGGGGAGGGAAAATGGCTAATTGGGCCCAATTTGGACATTTCCACTTAGGGGTGTACTCACTTTTGTTGCCAACCGTTTAAACATTAATGGCTGTGTGTTGAGTTATTTTGAGGGGACAGCAAATTTACATGGTTATACAGGCTGTACACTTACTACTTTACATTGTAGCAGAATGTCATTTCTTCAGTATTTCTAAACTAGGTCACTCATACCATTAATTGTTTCTCTTTGATGTGCAAAATCCTTCTAGTTATTTTGGTGTTTCTTTTCTTTTTTCTTTGCTAAATTACTTTTGCACTTACTAGTAAGGCTTTTCCTTGATACATTATTATATAAGTTATAAATTATAATTACTCACTTGAGGATTAAGATACCTACTGTTGTCAAGGAGCACATCCTGGTATAACTTCTCATTTTATTTTTTTGTAATTCTTCAGTGTTGTCACATGAAAAGATATAATAAAATATTTGCAAAAATGTGAGGGGTGTCCTCACTTTTGTGAGATATTATATATATATATATATAGATAGATAGATAGATAGATAGATATGCTCCTAAAGCACTATTGACATCCCAAATGATAATGGGAAAACTACTTTTAGAAAGTTAATTGTGTTAACAGCTTTTAACTGTCTGTTTCCGTTTCCAAGGCTCTCTCTCGCTTGACATGACGGTCAGTTCTGATTTGAAAGGCCATATG
The DNA here is from genome assembly GCA_027410445.1 of Discoglossus pictus. NCBI lineage: Eukaryota > Metazoa > Chordata > Amphibia > Anura > Alytidae > Discoglossus > Discoglossus pictus. The sequence goes on along the minus strand of CM050165.1, from coordinate 37,534,808 downwards.
CCCTATTCACCTAACTGAGCAGGTTATAGTATCCTATTTTAATTCCAACTAGACAAAACCGATAAATTATTTCTTGCATCATTTCGTAGCCATTACTCCAACACAGGTGTGCCTCTTCTTAAGTGTAAATTAATAAAGTATACATTGTTTTATTTAAATGTTACCTCTTTATTCTTATGCAGAAAGGCTGCCCTTGGTTTCATTATATTATCCAGAATCAAAAAAGCCAGACTTGAAATGTTTCCTTTTAATATATACTAAAGGCAGGGAAAATAAGAATAAATTGACAAAAATGTGCTAATCCGAGTATAACATCCTTATAAATTTTGGCATAAAACATCCAAAAATTCCTAAAAGTATGGTTAAGTCCAAGACACTAACTTGTGTTCAGTGATTGACATCAGAGAGGGACGCCATCTCTCTCCCCCCCGTCTGAATATTCTCTATTAACACATAGTAATCCAGTGGGCATTAAAAAACTAACACAAATCAATTAAAATTGTTGAATATATTTTATCCCTCTGTCTTCTCTCTTTTTAATCTCTTTAAAGTATCCGTCCAATCTGTTCACCTGAACAAATGTCTCTTTTCTTTTTTTTTTTACCATAACAAAGTCTTTTTTTGTGTCTGCCAATTCTACTGTTCTAAAATTCTGCTACCGAGCTCAAAATGTCAGTGTTGCTGAGCTCTCATAAGAGGTTCAAATGCTTTTGCCATTCTTATCATTAAAAAGAACAGATTAAATAATAGTAAATATATTCAATATGTTACATAGTGTGGAGTAGACTTGTTAATCCAGTTATGCAAAGTCAAAATAATTGAACGTTTGATTATTTAGATAAAGACTTTTTTATTGTACTAACTTCATTTCACGAGACAATTGGTCAAGTATCACCTTCATTTGTAAACCCTTGAGGTCCGAATTTAAAAATTGGTTGCGATACCTCTCAAAATCATGTTTATTAGTCAATTTTTTTTTATCATACCAACATTCCGGTAATTATATTAATAAGGGGGTATAAAGGGTTTATGAGATGAAGAAAGACTAACCATTTTAAATTAATTTTCACTAGAAAATAGGTACTATGACTTTTATGTAAATACAAGTCCATATAAAGCTTTGTCAGGTGAACTTTTCATGCCATAAAGTTTACGATTGTCAGTAGGGCTTGTTAGCCTTGGGATTTGCCAAGTCAGTCCATGTATCAGTGGAAGTTTACAACAAGATGACTTTGTTTTGTTCCAAAAAGCATTTTCACGCGTCTAAACAGTGACTGCACCTCGGAGGTCTGGATGACATGAAGCCAAGCCTTTCTCTAATAAGAGCTGATTCTTAAAAATGAGCTATTAAAATATATGTACAAGAAGTAACAGATAGCATCCAATTCATAGGTCAACCCTTGAGTTAGAAGATATAAGATTTCACAATAAATAATGTATTTCTTCTGAGTAAAGCCAGATTGGCGAAACGTCCTTGAAAAGGAGGTTGGGACACTAGGCTCTAGATATAGCTTTAAAAAGGGACGGATATGTTCTTAAATAAAAAGGTGTTATAATAATTAACACTGAATAGTTAGTTATCGATGTTGACAAAATCCAGGGAAATTTTGGTGACCAGGAATTCATTTATTTTCACTAAATGGAACAATTGGAAATATTTTCATGTTTTTCAGTTTTTTGTTTTTTTTTGCCATTTTGTTTTTCCACTGGCCCAGTTTCTATAATGATTTAAAATGGTTAAACTTAATGGACTTTAGTACTTATAACTCACAACTATTATTATACCAAAATACTCAATTCTTTATTTGAATTAGTTGGATTTATGTTGTTATAGGTTAGGTTTTAGTTTGAATTATCTTTTTTTAAAGTACTGTGGTAGAGAGTGAAATAAAATATATTTTTAATTGTTACCATTGATCTTTTCAGCTTCTGCAGTTTAACCCTTATGAACGCCTAGGTTCTGGAGTTGCTGGTGTTGAAGACATCAAATCTCACCCGTTTTTCGCTGGTATCGATTGGGTGGAATTAACCGGATGAGCTGACATTTAAGAAAGCACTGACCATATACTACAGGGGAATATTGGACGTCAAGGACAATGGGTACTTATTGCTATATACTACAGGGGAATATTGGACGTCAAGGACAATGGGTACTTATTGCCATATACTACAGGGGAATATTGGACGTCAAGGACAATGGGTACTTATTGCCATATACTACAGGGGAATATTGGACGTCAAGGACAATGGGTACTTATTGCTATATATACTACAGGGGAATATTGGACGTCGAGGACAACGAGGACTTATTGCCTGTTGGACATTAACCTCTACACAAGAAGATATTAACGTGATATATTTAGCTGCTCTAATAAAGTTTTCTTACAACAATTTTTGTTGAGTCGTCCAATGCAATACCGTCCATTCTGTAAAGATATTCTTTTGGCGTATTTTAGAATTATGTTGGAGATTCTTCTAAAGACTACAACTAACGGATAAGTCAGACCAGAAATTGGTCCCACAGAACAAATGAAATAAAATCTGATTGTATGCTTTGCATGGTATCTGAAATAAAGTTGTGGGAATATGTATGACTATTGTTAGAGATAAGTGCTTTTAAATTGGCTTGTTTGAATTTTATCATATATGTAACTAGGGATTTTAAAGGAACAAATAAGGTAAACTATTATGAGTATACAACAATAAAAGTATCTATTGGTAATAATGTATTTTTGTGCTTTCTCAGTCTCTTATCTAAAACCCCTTTGAACCTGTTGCTGGAAACCTTTGGATGAACCACATAATTAGCCCAGATTGAGAAGCAGCATTTTTTATTTTAATATTCACTTTGTGTATACATAATCTGCTTGTTCTTCTGTGTAGCCACTTCAAATTGGATGATTATATGAAAGCATATTTTCCCACCATTAAGAGGTATATTACAATACATCTGCAAGTTCAATATGTCTAGAAATAGAGCATTTTGTGGGTAAGGGGGAGGCATTACATTGCAACCCTTTGTTTTTATGTCTTGAACACCAGCTAAATGTATGTCTCCAGATTACTCTGTGCTAATGAGATTTTTTCCTTATTCATAATTTAGGTACAGTTATTGGAGAGCATCCTAAATTTCAACACCTAAGGGCTATTGGAACAGCGATGGTAACAGTAATATTAGTACAGTGTATTTATTTTTCTAAAGTCATATTTTAACTCTACTTGAGTTCCACAGCACAATAGTGTGTTGCTGTGTGCTTAGTGATTTACCAGTTATTCCAGCATTATTGGTCCGGTCTTAGTAGAAGGAATCGAGCAGCACTGCGGCAAACATAGTATATGTGTATGTATGCGGTATATATATGTATATATTTATATATTTACACATACACACACACAGTATCTCACAAAAGTACATATTTTATCATATCTTTTCATGTGACAACATTGAAGAAATGCCCCTCTGTTACAATGTAAAGTAGTAAGTGTACAGTCTGTATAACAGTGAAAATTTGCTGTCCCCTCAAAATAACTCAACACACAGCCATTAATGTCTAAACCGTTGGCAACAAAAGTGAGTACACCCCTAAGTGGAAATGTCCAAATTGGGCCCAATTAGCCATTTTACCTCCCCGTTGTCATGTGACTCTTTAGGGTTACAAGGTCTCTCATACTGGTCACTGGATGTTCAACATGGCACCCAATGGCAAGGAACTCTCTGAGGATCTGAAAAAAAAGAATTGCTGCTCTACATAAAGATGACTTGGGCTAAGAGAAGATTGTCAAGACTCTGAAACTGAGCTGCAGCACGGTGGGCAAGACCATACAGTGGTTTCGCAGGACAGGTTCCACTCAGAACAGACCTCGCCATGGTCGACCAAAGAAGTTGAGTGCACGTGCTCAGCATCATACCCAGAGGTTGAAGGGTTGGGGGGTCAGCCTGTCGTTGCTTAGACAATACGCCGCACATTGCATCAAATTGGTCTGCATGGCTGTCGTCCCAGAAGGAAGTATCTTCTAAGATGATGCACAAGAAAGCCCACAAACACAAGCAGACTAAGGACATGGATTACTTGGTCCAATGAGACCAAGATAAATTTATTTGGTTCAGATGGTGTCAAGTGTGTGTGGCGGCAACCAGGTGAGGAGTACAAAGACAAGTGTGTCCTGTCTACAGTCAATCATGGTGGTGGGAGTATCATAGTCTGGACCTGCATGAGTGCTGCCGGCACTGGCAGCTACAGTTCATTGAGGGAACCATGAATGCCAACATGTACTGAGACATACTGAAGCATCTAGATCCCCTCCCTTCAGAGACTGGGCCGCAGGGAAGAATTCCAACATGATAACAACCCAAAACATTCCTCCAAGACGACCACTGCCTTGCTAAAGAAGCTGAAGGTGATGGACTGGCCAAGCATGTCTCCAGACCTAAACCCTATTGAGCATCTGTGGGGCATCCCCAAACAGAAGGTGTGGGAGCGCAAGGTCATCCACCAGCTATGTGTTCTCATCATGGTGGAGTGAAAGAGGACTCCAGTGGCAACCTGTGAAGCTCTGGTGAACTCCATGCACATGAGGGTTAAGGCAGTGCTGGAAAATAATGGTGGCCACACAAAATATTGACACTTTGGGGTGTACTCACTTTTTTTGGGGGGGGACAGCAAATTTACATGGTTATACAGGCTGTACACTTACTACTTTTTGTTGCATGAAAAGATATGTGATACTGTGTGTGTGTGTGTATATATATATATATATATATATATATATATATATATATATATATATAGTACATATGTGTTCACATTTGAATGTCTAAAGCAAGTTAAAAACCTGCTTCCAGCTCAGAATTCCGAGAAAAACAGTTCTTACACTGCATTCTGGGAAGCCAAGCTGGGACATGCAAATGTGCCCACAAATGCCTCGCTCTTCCAATCCATAGCTATTTTCAAGCATGGCTCCCTTTAAGCTTATGCCTGCTGTATTACACGGCTTTAATGCAAAGCCAAGGCTGGATTTTACACAAGCTGAGGATCCTATCAATGTACAGCTGTTTCAAGCTGTGTAATACATATACATATATATATTTATATATATATCACACATTATAATTGTCTAACTACAAGACGTCGTCACGCTTTGCGACTTAGGCAATGAGCGATTTAGATGATTTTCGCCACATGAAAATCACCTAAGCGAGGAAAAAAATGGGCGCTGAAAAAAATGAAAACAACGCTAAATGACCCCGGACCGCGCAAAACACTGCAAACCGCTTATCACTTTACACATCACACTACGACCTACAACATACACTATTACAAAAGCCGTAAAATGCTCACGAGACGCGTAACACATTAATAACATTACGACTATACAATGCCGCTTTACACAATAAACCAACGGCTTTACCTCGCACACGCAGCCTATTTAGAATGCACACTTGGAACATTCATTACACTTTATAAGCAGGGCACCAACACTCACAATGCATATTCTATGCAGACGCAAAATACAAACAGATTGTTAGCTCTTCAGCCTATTGCTCACTGCATATATATCAATTATAAATAAAGTATATTAATTTATTGCATAAATAATGAATTATTACTTAATTAATTGAAGAAATCATTAATTATTGCTTACCTACATATACATAGAAATATATATCTCTCAGAGGACCGAAAGTACAACCAAAGGTGCTCAGCGCAAGCCTCGCAATGAGCGCCGAAGGTACTCACAGTACAAAACTGTTTCAATTATGTCTCAAACAGCTTTCCCATGGCTTCAAATTTTATTGACCGGCATTCTTTTTTTTTTTGTGATTTTTTTTTATGATACATAACTCAAAAAGGAGGAGTCATAGCAAATATGCCAGGACCAAAGAATGTCTGTGTGCACGCCAAGTATACATGCAGTCACATAGAAACATTTCTTATTTAGTAAAGATAGCAGACATCACACCTCACGATCATCATATTCCCATAAAAGACCAAATACATACATCAATAAATTGTGCATACATCAATAAATATGTTTATCCCAAAGGAAAACAGAGTAAGTGCTCTCAATAAAGGCTATATATATATATATATATATATATATATATATATATATATATATATGTATGCAAAAAAACTAGTTAGAAAATTCTCTCAGGCACTCTCTCCTCCCCTTCCCTCTCTCTCTCTCCTCCCCCTCTCTCTCCCTCTCCTCCCCCTCTCTCTCCCTCTCCTCCCCCTCTCTCTCTCTCTCTCTCCTCCCCCTCTCTCTTTCCTCCCCCTCTCTCTCTCCTCCCCCTCTCTCTCTCTCTCCTCCCCCTCTCTCTCTCTCTCTCCTCCCCCTCTCTCTCTCTCTCTCTCCTCCCCCTCTCTCTCCTCCCCCTCTCTCTCCTCCCCCTCTCTCTCCTCCCCCTCTCTCTCCTCCCCCTCTCTCTTTCTCTCTCCTCCCTCTCTCTCTCTCTCCTCCCCCTCTCTCTCTCCCTCTCCTCCCCCTCTCTCCCTCTCTCCTCGCCCTCTCTCTCTGTCCCCTCGCCCTCTCACTCTCGCCTCCCCCTCTCTCTCTCTCTCTCCTCGCCGTCTCTCTCTCCTCCCCGCCTCTCTCTCTCTCTCTCTCCTCCCCCTCTCTCTTTCTCTCTCCTCCCTCTCTCTCTCTCTCCTCCCCCTCTCTCCCCTCACCCTCTCTCTCTCTCCAGTAATCAAAATGTGTCATATCAGGCAACACATTTCTCATCTATAAATTATAGATTGAATCTGCTGCTCACTGAAAGTTTTTTTTTTGGGGGTGTTTTGTCCGCACCCCTTCGCCATGTCTGCTGCCTTTTATGCATTGAGTTGCCCCCAAATGGTTGGATATTTGCACTAATGATTGGATGTACCCAATAATAATATAATAAATTAATAATAATAAATTGGCCACTGAGTGTATATGTGTATCACCTCTTCTACCCCTACTCTATGGAACTCCTTGCCTCGCTCCATTAGACTAAGCCATTTTGAAAAACTACACTTGGGCAGATTATGTAGATTTTCAAGTATATCAGTGCATGGATGAAATGATACAAATACTACGATAATCGAAGACCTGTAAAAAATAATAAACAAAGATTATTATTTTCTCTTTTTTTTTCAGTGACCACATACGCAGAAGTCTTTAAATCTCCAAACATTTATTTAATCAGATCTGCTTCTATTGAATAAAAGGTGCTAAATTATATATACAAGAAATAACAGGTATCAAGCTCTATTACCAAACTTCAAGAGCAAAAACATAGTGTAATCTCAAAGAGTAATCTATATTAAATAACCACTAGTTATTTAGTTATTAGTCCTATATTTACAGTATGTATTTAGAAACATTTGATAAAGGGCAAATTATTTTAGGAATAAAAAAAAATAGTAATTTATTAACAATTATTTGCATTTGTACTGTAATGATAGTGGTCAAGTATTTTCAAGTCATGATAGCAGATTGGCTACAATCACTGCCTTATTATTATGATTGCAATAATGCTGTAACTAGGATTTTATACTATTAAAGGACCATTTACCTCCCTGTAAGTGCTTTACATGGCGTGAAAGAGCACAGGATTGTATGTTAAAATTATCTATTTTTTTTTAATTAGACTAATAACATAAAAAATCGAAAGTTTTAACCCTCAGTTTACATACAAGTCTATCCTGCCTACTGGCTATTGCATGAGTAAAAACAGATTGCTGAGTGCGTTGAGTGTTGTGTGAAGCTCTATGGGATAAGGCTATGATGTATAGCACAGCATCCCCTGGCCTCATGTTACACTGCACCACCGACCATTTAACCCATAGCTTTCCTGTTTAAGTAAGTCCAATATTCCATGCCTGCACAAATGGATGTGATAAGGGTTACATTTTTCTTTGCTACGATTACTATATGGAGCTGCACCCGGCACCCACCACAAAGAACTGACAGCCCCCTTCATTGCATATTTCAGAGAGGCAAGAGAGCAGAAACCAGAATTGTCTGCGTGTAAGGAGAAAATATAACCTTTTCCCTTGAAATTGAAATATGAGCAGTCTAACAAAAGACTTACCATTCACTTGAATGGAGGGGACACCCCTGGAACCTGATTTGTTGGAGTAAAGAAGCAGACATGGATGCTTTTATGAGATCTTCAAATTGTGCTGGATTTAGTGGCCCTTTAATTATACTACACTGCCAGAATAATATTAATTGGTTAATGATATTTTAATTGTACATCTATTCTGTATACATAGTTTTATAAAGTCCTGCACTGTAAAATTACTTAAATTGTACATTCCTAAGGTATATTTTTATTATTCTGATGGCCTAAGATAAACAGTTTGATATTTAGTGAATTATGGAGGCATTTCTTCCATGCCCTTTATCTGTCTGTCCTACAACTTGCTCACACTACACCTGGGAGGACAACCAAGCTCCTGTTCTGTTTATCCATCAGAAAATTGTGATGGCTCCCTCATATTATTTTTTTTGCGCCGTTAAGTTGTTTCCTACTCTCTGTGACTTCATGGACCATAATACACCAGGCCATCTTTATGTCCATGGTTCTGCTGATCCACTTGGTATTCATGGTAGGGATGCTTGAGTGGGTTGCCAGTTCGTTCTGCAGTGTGCCACAGCATTCATGGGTAATCCTAGGTGGTCTCCCTTCCAAGTACTAACCATGCCCAAAACTGGGTGCTGCAACCTCTTGGTTCTCTGACTGGGATCGAACCCAGGTCACAGTGTTGAAAGCACCAAATCTGAACCACCAGGGAACCTTCATATATAGTTTCCTACACAATCTTCTATTTTAAGACCTTTCCCTCCCTTATTACTTCCTTATTTCTTCCTTCTTATCTCTTACTCTGTATTTACAAGCAGAGTAATAAAACGTATAACATTAAATAGTTTCTTCTGCCACATCTTTGGATAACCATTTTTTACTGTTATTATGTGTGATTGCTAGAAATAGCAGACTGTATTTCTATGTTGGTATTTATTAAAGGACCAATGTTTATGTTATGCTCTTCTTAAGAACTTCACTTGGTAATCTGCAAAATGTTTATTTAAAAATTAGTACAGCTTTTATTTTATGAACCATTATGTAAAAATCATGCAATTGTGGTGGCCACCATTTTTGTTTATGCTAAGCTGCTTCTGCAGTTTTGAAGAGACCTTAAATTCAGAGATTTCAACTTCTACTATTGAAATGTAGCGATCCTTTTTCGCCTGTTCTTGATGGCAAATGAGAACTAAAATGGCTACCTAAATGCTTGGCTTAATTAAGCCTAATTAAGCCTCATGATAGCCTCATGCTCATCCCATTCAACACTATAAATTTGAGACTCAAGTGTTGCTTCATTATTATTACATGTTCTTATCCAGATTACTTTGAATACTTTAGCATAATGCAAGCCTTTAATTATTTTACAAATGCCTAATTTTAATTATTATTGTATTCTCTCTTATTCGAGGTAACTTGATAATGGCAGAAGAGATGGTTACCCATCACTGCCCGTCTTAATTATTCTTTTGGAAAAAAATCCACGTGCTTCTACTGTAGACACAGTTTCCTAAACATTACAAGGGAAATGAAAATGTGTTAACTCCAAAGGAAATCTAATCATGTTTTTTTTTTTTTCTTTTGAAATGATTCCATTGCTCTTCTCTGCCTGTGTGTTTTCTCTTGTTTGTGCTCAGGCCGTGACACCATGACAGAAGATAGGCTGTAACAACAGTGGTAGCTGTTCTGGGTCACCAGTATCAATGGCCAGGGTGCTGTCGGACATGACATCACTCATAGACATAAAGTACTATTCTCCTGCTCATCTGCCTCATAACAGGAAGTCCCTCAGGTAACTCACAGGAACGACTTCCTCAGTCAGGTCTATAGGAAATATCTGTTTGCCTGGGACTGTGCCTGGTGGTGGAGAAGCTTCCTTTCACCTTTGCCCTGGCTGTCACTCTCAGCTGACGACTTACTTGTCAGGTGCTTGTGTACTAGACAGCCAAGTGATGTAACTACAGGACGTTTCTAGGCATTGTTCATCATTAAAGGGGCATCGTCAAGTAGAAAAGATATATTTTGGATAGAGATTTCCCTATCAATATCTTCTGACATAAAATGTGTCTTTTTCACAAAACAAAAATGTGTATCAACATAACCATAGCACCAGAGAGACCGTAAGTCCCACTTTCAGTACCATAATATGGTATTCATAGCTCTCCTGGACCACAAACTGGTATTCCATGGCCCGACACAACTCTAAAGCACCACAAAATAGTCACATGACTACAATACCTAGCACAATCACCAACATTTCCTTGTGGTGTCATCTCAAGGAGGTAAATGTCTTTGCTGTGGAACTCTAGGTCACACAAGATGGAAAACTAGAGTTTCATGGACAACAGTTTTGGATGATCCGCTCTGTTGTATGAGGTCTTCAGTTCTTGCAAGTTTGGTGTTGATGCTTCTTAGTAGACAAGCTTGATTTTAGAGATAACAATTCTTCTAGCTGGATGTAGGTAGGATTAGCCTTTTTTGATTATAATACCAAAACTACTGTCAAATCAAGGTAATATGTTTGGACAAAGAAGAGAAAACATTATTTTAAGGACCACTGTATATTGACAAAAACATCATGTTTGTGAAGTATGCAACAAACTAACATCAGTAGTACCTTTGTATGTCATGGACATAAAAGCATTTCCAGAAAAAATCTTATTTTAGCAGGTCATGCTAGTGCACAGAAGCTGCCATGATAGTCATATTTTTCGAGGCAAGGAAGGCTTAAGGGCAAGGAAGGCTTGCACATACTTGCAACCTGCCTTTGCTAAGCCTATGGGAGGGAGGGGCACTATATGCTCTGCTGGAATCTTATCTACACCCACCAATGTATCGTCAACCCTCCCTTTCTTCTCCCTCCATCCACTCTTGATTAGATTATAACAATTAGGAGAACACTCCCACTTGGATTCAAAGCCAGCAAGAAGTCTAGAAGAAACAAGCATGGCACAAACAGTGTCTATTAAAATATTTACCTAAAAATGCTTTTATGCCCTTGAACATATTGTTTCCTTGCAATGGATAACATTGCAAGATTAGATTTGCATTTGTCTTACTAAAGGCACTGGCACTCAGAGCATGACCAGAATTTATTGAAAATATAGGGATTAAAGAGGTAATTTAATGTTTAATTATAACAAGAACCAGTAAATAGATGAGGGTCTCTGCATATACCAAAACCTCTACCCTTGGTGTTATCATTTATAAAGATTTAATATGGTGATAACCAGATGAATACTGAATGCGCTCGACGAGGAGGCGGCATTGTCAGTAGTTGCAAATTGAAGAAAAGACAACAAGTTATTCAGTTCTTTTTAATGTTTGTTTTGCTCTATTTTGTAATGTTTTTCAGAAAGCTTTTGAAACAGGTTTTGTGTTTTGGAAACCAAGCCGCGTCTGTGTTCAGCTGGAAAAAGAAATATTTTGAAGAAAATTAAACTAGAGTTATACTTACTGGCATCGGGGCATTATTTTGGGCAGGCGTTTTAATTATTTCATTTGCATATGTAAATAGAGACAAAATAACAGCTGTGCAAACACAGTCTGAGACCATACGGTCTTATAGCAGCAAAAATATTGACTGCTAGGTCTATGCCTGCCTATGTGGGTAATGAAGAGATTGACAGCCCTGCATTATGCATCTGCTGTGGTTGTGGAAATTGGGATTTGGGACGGTTGATGCCAATTTGTGTTTTTATTGCTAAAAATGGATAGTGCCGTTACTAAGGTATTGTTAAATGAAAATTGAGGAAAAAATTCACTTACTTGTCAGGTATGAAACAAATGAACAGCATTAGCAGCTGTGAGAATAAAAGCATTTTTAGAGGACATTTTTGCTTAGGTGTAGTAAGTTTATGCAAATAGAGTAGAGGCGCTCATCTGAGAACAAACAATATCTCAGTGTTTTTTTTTTTTTTTTGCAAAAATAGTAGATGTGCTGGTTTTTGCTTTTTCTCCTGTTCAGGGTAGAATTGCCTGGTATTTTGGGGCTGGATCACTCTTTTGAGTGAGACCAGACTGATATACTACAGGATATTTCTCCCAGTGAAGGGCACAAGAGCTAAAAGAGGCTGCTCTCAGAGTAGGTAACCAGACCTATAGAAAAACCCCACTGAGGTATTTTTTGTTCTCAGATGAGCACCTCTACTCTATTTGCATACATTTCCCTCACCTTATGGGTGATAAGGGGAACCAGATGTCGACTCCTTGCTCACTGTGCCTTAGGGAGTTCAGCTGCACCTCACTGATGAGGCCCATAAAGGCCGAAATTCGTATGGGGTTTGCTGTGTCTCCTGTTCAGAGAGAATTGCCTGGTATTTTGGGACTGGATCACTCTTCTGACTGAGAGCAGACTGATCTACTAGAGGATATTTGTCTCTGTGAAGGGCACAAGTGAGCTAAAAGAGGCTGCTCACACCTATAGAAAAAAAACCATTGAGGTATTATTTCGTTCTCAGATAAGCACCTCTACTCAATTTGCATAGGTGTAGAAAGTTCCATCTTGTCTGGCTTCAGTACTTCCTACAATCTTGAGCTTGTGGGATGTGCTTATTTTATCTGCTTGAAGAGGGATCGGTGAGGAAAAGGAAGGATGGAGAGAAATGTGTTATATAGTTGGATTTTTTAGCACCTACCACCTTCTCTCACCCATACTCAGAAGCAGACACAAGGATAACTGCAAACCCTGCTCCTGCACAAATGTATACAACTCTCTCACACATATCACCTTCACCCAAGCATCATATATGGCACCAGAGAGCAGAAGAGTCTAAATCTGTTTAATAAAAATTGTCTGTATGACATTTTCCATGCTAAGTTATCCTTTGCAAGAAATAAAATTGTTAGAGTGCAGCCCATTGGAAACAGCGCTTTGGGATTTATAGACCTGATTCTGGTGAGGGAGACCATCAAGATAACAATGGCATATATGGACAGAAATGGGTCAATAAGGATAGTAGGGGCACCAGAGGAACACAAGCCTATGGGCATCAAAGGTTTTCAAATAAATGAAAGGCTTTAATAAAGTTTAAGAAAAAGAGGAATGCTACAACAAGACATCATTATTTGAGTTTGGAAGTTGGTTCAGAAGTAATGGTGGAAGTGGTTAAGTGGATTAGTCTTCCCATGAGATGTGCTAGGAGACTTCCATGAATGTTTGTGATCTACATTAGGCTTCTCTGAAGATCTTTAAGTAGATAGAATAATCAGACCGGATGGACAATTTTTACATTCTGTCAAACTCGGTTTCAGTGCCATTTGTATGTTAAGTACAGGCGGTCGGGTTAAGGACGAGATTCGGTCCTGAGAACGTTTTTAAACTGGACTTGTAGGTAACTTGGATCCCTGAGTAATAATAATAATTATAATAATAATAATAATATTAACAATACTATAATGGCTGATATGTGGTAATAATAATAGTGTAATACTGTAATAATATTAATACCACTGTACTGTAATAATAAGTTACAAAAACGATTGTGCGTTTTCTTTTTGATTCAAACAAACAGAACATAAAAACAAAATCATACAAAAAGCCTTGGGAGCCCCTTCTTAGTACGGGTCATCTGTAACCCGGGGACCTCCTATATGTATTACTTAACTTACTTGGTACCTACATTTTAAATGGTATTTTACTAAATTACATGATGAATATAAGAATCTAACATATTTTACGACAATGAAGGACAACAGAATCTTACAATAGCTCTGACACGTGTGGGTGCCATGTTACCATCGTGTTGATTGCACTTGCCGTGTAATCAAAGTCAAAAGTTGAAAACAAAATAGTAAATCCCAAAGCAGCATATACTCGATATATAAAGGCAATTTATTGAAGGCCGTGATATTTTATTTTCCATTCTAAAACATTTTGCTTGTTTTCAAAAAATTTTTTTAAAATATTATATTTTAAATTTATGAGTATAGTTGTTCTTGTTCAGACGTTCAGTCGTGTCCGACTCTCAGTGAACTTATGGATGCAGCACGCCAGGCACATCTGTTTGTGTTTCTAGTTGTGCTTATGCATATGGTTTTCTTGGCAAATATACTGGAGTGAGTTGCCAGTTCCTTCTCCATGATTTATCTGACCCCTCTGCTATGGCATACATGACCCTACATGGTATAGCTCACAGCTTCATTGCGGTACACAAGCACCTTCACCACAATAAGGTAGCGATCCAGAAGGGGATATAACCATATAGACCCTTTAATAGATATTCATCTGCAGATCTCAGAGCATGAGTTAGGATGGGAAGGTGAGTGAGCTGGGTCTTAAGAGCTTTGTATGTCAGCAAACCAAATTTTAAATAATGTATATACACTGCTTCACATGTTGCTAGTGCATGGTATGGAAGACAAGCGTTATATGGCAGGAGCGAGCATGGTTTGTTTAAAACCTTGCAGCAGCAGGAGAAGTAGCTCTTTATCTGGTGATCCTATATGAAGGCAGCTGCAGTAGTCCAGTATTCATCATATTTGATTGTCTTTTATTTTCTTTTGTATTTTAGATGGTTCATGCTCCATGTACCTACTACCGTCTCTTTAAATTAGTATTTCCTCATATTTACCTATATCCTGCCAAGCTCTAGCTTCACCCATGGCCTTTTGCTCTCTTACTGTGTTTTCTTTACAATATACTTCCCTCCTGGACTTAGTTGAGTGCCTTCATGTATTTCTCATTCGGCAGGTCCCATTCCTTGCTCTTCCAGATTACTATATGGTCTCCACTGATCTCTAATATGACTTTACTACATGCAATATGATGTGGGGACAGACAGTTATTATATCCTTACAAGTGGCTAGTATGCTGACACATATAGCAAAGTGAGTTCTCCTGTTTATGATATCACTTAAATAGACCCAGCAAAGGTACATGTTATAGCAGAAATTACACATTATAAATAAATAATGTTTGCAATTATTCATTATTACATTTGTCCAAACTTAACTAAAAAAATAATCTCTCTCTGCTATTAACTAAGGTGACCATGGTTGTATTACCCAATAGGCCAACTAGTCAGCCGCCCGGGGGCACTTCCCTGCGAGGGGCGCCACTTCTTAAAAAAAATGGTTCCTGGCTTAAAGAAAATGAAATGTTGCAGTTCATAGACTGGCTACTAGGGGGTAACCACCTAGAAATGGGTCCGTGCATACCTTGAGTGCTCACTCACAGGGGCTCCTCCACTTCACTGTCTAGGGGCTCCAAAAAGGTAGATCCGGCCCTGAAGGTGACTAACTCAAGACCAATTATCTAATACTTCCTCTCATTTAGCTAATATTTCCACTCCAAAAGTGTACTAACAAGCAATGGCAATTATATTTATTTATATACACACTTTATTTATATGTGTATTGTAAATTTCAAGAGCTAAGACCCTGGTCCTCAGCAATATAGCGCTAATATTCACTAGTTTTGGTTCAACTGAGAACTTATCTACAGTTAAAATGTACTACCTATGCATTGCTAGATTTCTTTCCTTGCAAAGTTCTGTGCGATCCCTGGATACTTTTACTAAGTTGCTGTATAATATTGAAATTTTTATAAAATACAACTTTTAAATACTTTACCATGGTCAATCTCTTTTTACATTTTATTAGAATATAAATGAATAATGTTCGTGCAAAGTTTAGGTGCAATGCAGCAAAAAAAAAAGTACCCCCCTGGAGGTTTTGTATGATAGTAAGTTTATCGAGGGGGGTATAATAGTGGAGGAGTTATTTTCCCCTAAACAACCACATTTTATTGAAGCTTTGCACAAACATTTCTGTATTAGATGTACATCTTTGCAACCAAATATCAATTGAGAAACCACATGCTGAAGGGCTAGTTTAAAAAAAAGTTGATATCTAATATATGACTTGGAATTATGTTGCTGTGGGACCCGCCATTTTGTTTTCTGCTATTTTACATCCTGAAGTGAGAGTAGATTTTCTAAAAATATTTTGCCCATTATCAAGTTTTGTTACAAAAGAACCACACAGAAATAAATTACTCCACTGATCCTTTAAGCTACAAAGTTAAAGCTCCTCCCATCTTTTCAAAACCATGACCATGTTTATCTCATTGCGTTACACTCTGCCACCAATCTTGTGTAGCAGTTGCAGGGTTATATGTTCCGCACTCTGCCATGTTTTAGTGAAGATGGGAAGAGCGCTAGAATATGGATTGGAGGGGGGGGGGGGGGTTATTTTCGGTGTAATTATTTTTGAGGAATGAGGGACTTTTTTTTTTTTTTTTTTTTTTTAAATCACAATAAATTGTAAAAGTAAGTTGTTTAAACTTATCTTTAGGTCTTAAATGACTATAGAAGTCAGAAAACAGATTGCCAAATTAATCAATATTGCACTTTGTAATGTATCTTCTTGAACTAATACATTATTAGAATAGAGATAACACTACTTACTCACGATGTAGGTTTTCTATGTAGATATATAACAAGTTTCCTGGTGGTCCATGTGGTTAGGATTTGTTGCTTTCACCAGTATAACCTGGGTTCGATTCCAGTCAGAGAACCAAGAGGTCACACCACCCTGAAGCCATGTAGGGTTGGGCTTAGTCAGTACTTGGATGGGAGATCACCTAGGAATGCCAGGAGCTGTATGCTGTGACCCACTGGAGAAGGAACTGGAAAGCCACTCCAGTATCTCTGCCATAAATACCAAGGGGATCAGCATGGTGTGTTACAGTCCATGAGGTTACAGAGAGTCAGACACGACTGAGCAATGCAAACACATTTCAAGTACTCTCAGGTGTCAGTTTAATGATGTTATTAATAGAAAAATGGCTGCACCCATAGGTGAAAATAGCCTATATCATGAGTAAGAAGTATTATAATTGATTATTTTAATAATGTATTTTAATATTGATTAAACCAACAATATTTTTCTGACTTCTGTGTCCTTTTAATTTATGAAATCTGGATCAGTACAGACCAGTCTGAATCAGTACAGTAGTATGTTGTAACTTTTTTGTAATATATATATATATATATATATATATATATATATATATATATATATATAGATAGATAGATAGATAGATAGATAGATGGATGGATAGATAGAAGATGTTTTAAAAAGCTTGACTTGGCTCTTTATGAGCATGAGGTAAGTATAATTAATTAACTTAGTTCCTTAAATGAAAAGAAGAAACTGTTCTATTAGATATGTGAAGTGAACAAAATACCTAACACCATGGTAATAAGGAATTGGAAAACGGGAAGTGAGACTTGGCAATGTGTGCAAAGTATTTCCATGTTATATCCCAAGGACAATATATATAGGAAGTTAAACTAGCAGAACCTTCCTCTTCTGTAAGATTTATGATAATAATTAAGTAATATAACAAAGTACAAAGTAACAGTTTATTGTCTCCAAGTGTTTGATTAGTAAATCACTTCTTGAAATAAAGTAAACTTCTTACTTTGTTCAATGTATAATAAGATTAGATCTGGTTTATTAGTTCTTTTATTAATTTTGAGTTGTCCATTTCTTAAAGGACCCCTGTTGTCCTACAATTAAAATATACTATTGTGGAGTCCTACACTTGCAAATTGGCTTAAAAGGCATCTACCATATTGCTTTCTGCTGAACACTTTTCTTAGGTGGGGGGGAGGTCATAGCATAGGAACATTCCTATCTGCACAGTGGGATTGTGGTAGCTAAAACTGCCAATGCTTTAAATAGGATTACTGGAAAGCCCATTTATTTACAAGGATAGACCCTGTTTAGAGAAACAGAATCCGACGAGAAAAGAAAATAGTATTCTGCTGTAATGAATAATAGGTAGAAATGATCATATAATACAAATTGGTAACTTTATTTATAATTGTTAAAGTATAAAATACACCGCTGTTAAATAGCCATCACTGTGGATGAGATTTGGGCCTTGGCAAAAAATAGAAGTACTGCGATCTTGCCACTAAAATGATTGGGATTTGTACATGTACTTTCTGAAAACAGATGGACTTATCGCAATATAATTCTTATAAAGAAATTCTCCTTCAAGCTGCTCAATAGCTAGTAGCCATATACCATCCTATGTCCCATTTCAGAGACCTCCTATCTCCAGGGCTATGGTGTGCCCCAAAAGCTGGCTAGATACCTGCAGTAATGCACAATTGTGCCAGAAAAAACAACCAAAACCAACTTCATCAATCCACAGGTAGGCAATTGAAACCTAAAATGATGATACACATTCACACAGCTAAAATCAAAAAATGACCTTCAAAACCACACTAAAATAGCATCTGTTAAAAAAAAAGCTTAATCACCTTCAGCCTTATTACGCACAATGCTCCTATCACCCTCCTGTATAACACTGAAACCCTTTAGAATGCAAGTTTGCGAGTTTTCAATCTTGTGTCGGTTCTTTGGAAACAAACTCTATGTACGTTTGACTCAAAAACATTATTTTGTAATATGTTAATTTTGTTTTTGTTGTGTACTTAACTCCTGTATAGCGCTACAGAATATGTCGGCACATTACAAATAAATTATAATAAAAAAATTATAATAATAAAAGATTCAATTTTGTTTTTTTTTCTCTCTAAAAACATGGGGAAATTAGTTTTTCAAAAGATCTGCTCATATAATTAAGTTTAAATGTTTATTATTTATCAATGATTAGACACATATATATATATATATATATATATATATATATATATATATATATATATATATATATATAGATATATATATAGATATATAGATATATATGATACCATATAAATGATTAGAAATATAATTAGTAAATTCAATCAAACTTTTAATCCTCCTTTCCTTCGGTGGCCACTTCAGACAAATGTAGGCCAGCAGACTAGTAGTAATTGTAGATCCTCACTCCCTAAACACCTAGGGAAGGAGAAAAGCAGACCCTGTAACACTAAAGTTCAAATGTGAGTTTTAAAAGCTGCATTTATTTATCATACAAATGTATGATCTCTATAGCCATCCTTTAAGCTAGCCTCAGCTCTTTTCTCAGGAATCAGTGACCCCTCCTTGAGGAGTCTTGGTGGGAGCTTTTATCCAGATACCCCAAGGTTCCTAGGCCCATTTGTAATGTAGAGTGGGTTTATCAGCAACACCTGCTGGACATAACAAGTGATATGTACATAGATATTCTACTTATATTAAGATATAAAGCAGAACATTATGCCAGGAGTATTACAGTGAGATTATTGTTTTAAGTATAAAAAAGAGAGAAGTATATAACTACAGGTTGTAAATACTTCCTTCTTATACACCTCATATTTATTTATATATTTTACAACTGATATATCTCTGATATTCTTGCACTTATAAGCAATAGTTTCATAGTTATGTATTACAGCAATAGGCAAAAGGCAACTAAATATACTTAAAATAATATTATTTATTTGAACATTAAAAATCCGCTATCAAACTTGAAACAACATTGAAACATAAGAAGTTAAATGTATATTATTGGTATTTATTACACTCACTTATTCACTTAATATTTATATATTTTTCATGTTTATTATTTTGATTTAGCAAAGTATTTTTCACTATATACTCAAGGTCTGCATACCACTTATATTCACACAGTAATAAGTAACCAAAGCTAACCTTCTAACAATAATATAATCTACATTTTACATTTTATTGTTAAAGGACCATTATAGTCATATAGTTAATATATACCATAATATGTATTGCTGGTCAAAAAAACATAGGATTTCTAAAGTGTGTTGTGTCATGTTATAGTTAGGTGTTGGTTGAGATTGGGGGCTTCATTCCTCCCTTTGGTAATCCTACCATCAATCTGTTGCTGCATCTTCCACATTGGCTTCTTTGGTCTACACTGCCCCACAAATGATCATTTTTTATCAGCAATTGTATTAAAAGTAATTTATCTTAGTATTCCTATTAGAAACATGGGCATTAAAAGCAGATAAGAAACACCAGGACACCTAAGCTGTAAGTTAGGATCTGATATAAATGTTTCCTCGAATACATTGCACTTTCTACAAGGAAAAACTTTCACCATAGACTGAAACACTTGGCGCATGACCTTATGTTGTCCCCCTTCTCTCTCTGAAATATTCTTCCTTCCTGTACTTTGTTGAATGGCTAGTTCCGCTTCTCTTTTCTACGTTGTACAGTTCAACTACAACCATGGCACAATATGCGAGCGCGCTACATCCAGCGCTGAAGGGTAATGGAGGAAATTCCGCTCCTCAGAAGACTTCCGTCATTACAAGTTTATCCTATCAAGATTGTCCTCAATCTTGCCAAACAGAGCTACTTCTCATCATTAATATCAAATTTGGCCTCCAACCCCAAACATTTGTTCTCCACTTTCAACACTCTCCTCTGCCCTCCCCCACCTCCCGCCCCTTCCTCTCTTACAGCTGAAAATTGAAAATATTCGTAATGAACTCTCCTCTCAACGTGGCCATATCACACCTTCTCCTCAACAAACAAACAGCAGCCTGCCTTCACCCTTTCCCAAACCTATAGCCGTTATAAACTCCTTTAACCCTGTAACTGAGGATGAAGTTGCTAATCTTCTATCAACCTCTCGTCTCACAACTTGTCCACATGATCCTATTCCATCACAGCTGATCCCCCCCCCCCCCCCCCTCTACCACACTTATCCCAGCTCTCACACATCTCTTCAACCTTTCCTTAGACACTGGCAAGTTTCCATTACCTTTGAAACAAGCCACAATTACACCCATTCTTTAAAAAAACTCATCTTCTCCATCTAAATACCACCCTATCTCTCTACTTCCCTTGGCTTCTAAACTACTTTAGAGTGTTTATCGATAGAAAAATAAGTTAATTGTGTATCTAGCTGCGCTTCTGGAGTAAAAAGCAGTAAAAAAAATTTGTAACACACTTTTGTACAATTAAATAAAAATTATTCTGAAAAGCAATTGTGTTGTGTACCAAATTCAGTATTCTTAAGACAAGCAGCCTGATCCAATTTTTCAGATCCCTTTGAAATCTTTTTCTATGTCTTTATATTGTGTCTTTAGATGCTTGGCACTTATCTTCAGTTTCTTTTTCCTTAGTGCTGAAAAATAGACAAGGAAAAAAAGAGGCTCCTCTAAGGTAGTAGGTGTTGCAAATGAGGAAAGTTCTTTAAAAAGTAGGTAATCTCCTTACATTTGTGTCAGATTATTCAGGCCCTCAGATCCTGTCACTGCTCTCCTTGTGCAGGGTTATGTGTGAAGTCAGCTTTATGCATGCAGTCATCAGGGAAAGAGAGGTATGGTCAATAAAGTTTTAATAAAAAGTAAAAAATAATATAAAAAGCTTACATTAGGTTTAGTAATGTCCACAAATGGAAGATAACTTCCTTCAGTCCTCTGTGTCTGTATCTCCACAGGTCAGCAGCAGCAGCCCTCCACGTGCTGTGGTTCTGTTTCCTGCTTTGGTAGTCACAGGTGGAACTGTTTAATCACTCAACCGGTTTCACACTTGTGCTTCATCTGGAGTGTTAGAGTGTTGTCTACAATCGCTATACACAATTAATTTCCTCCAACTCCCTCCTTGATCCCTTCCAGACTGGCTTCCGGCCCCACAACTCCACAGAGACAGCTCTCGCAAAAGTTACTAATGACCTGCTCACTGCCAAGCCAAAGGGTAATTTCTCTATCATAATTCTCCTGGATCTCTCTGCTGCCTTTGACACAGTTGATCATCCTCTTCTTATCCAAATTCTCCACTCATGTGACATTCGTGACACTGCTCTCTCTTGACTCACATCTTATGTAGAAAATCGAACATTTAGTGTCTCCTCTGGCGCCTCTTCATCTCCTCGCCCTCTAACTGTCGGTGTACCACAAGGCTCAGTCCTAGGCCCCCTCCTTTTCTCCATCTATACATCCTCCCTTGGTGCCCTTATAAAATATTTTGGATTTCAGTATCATCTATATGCTGATGACACCCAAATCTACATCTCTGCACCTGAACTATATCCCCTCTCTGCTAGCTCATGTTGCCAATTGCCTCTCGAGCATATCCTCATGGATGTCTGCCCGTCAACTCAAACTCAACATGTCTAAGACAGAGCTTCTTATATTTCCACCCGCTTCCTCAGCTCCCACTCCTCACTTATCTCTCACTGTTGACAATGCCATCATCACTCCCACCTCCCAGGCCCACTGTCTTGGGTTCCTACTGGACCCTTCCCTCTCTTTCATTACTCACATTCAATCACTCACAAAATCTTGTCACTTTCACCTAAAAAACATATCCAAAATATCACTACCTTACACAAGACACAACTAAAATTCTTATTCACTCTCTCATCATATCTCGCCTTGATTACTGCAACTCTCTCCTTGCTGGCCTTCCTATCACCCATCTGTCTCCACTCCAATCCATTTTGAATGCATCCGCTAGACTCATCTACCATAATAAACGACCAGTGTCTGCAGCACCTCTCTGTCAGGCACTCCACTGGCTTCCCATAGCCTAACATATATAGCCCTCCATACTGATGCACCCTCCTAAATCTCTGCTCTCATCCCAAAATACACTTCCACTCGCCCCCTTCGCTCTGCTAATGACCTTCTTCTCTCCTCCTGTCTCATCACCTCCTTTCACTCCCACCTTCAAGACTTTTCTCGTGCGGCCCCTATTGTTTGGAACTCCTTACCTCGCTCCACCAGACTATCTTCCTGCCTCAAATCCTTCAAAATGTCTTTAAAAACACATTTATTCAAAAAAGCCTATTATTATTTATTATTATAATCTTTTATTTGTATCGCGCCAACATATTCCGTAGCGCTGTACAGGGGATAAGAACAGGGGAAATACAAGTTTAACAAATTCAGAAGTTGAAGGGCACTGATTTGAGCTTAGAATCTTAGCAGAAAGTGCTTTATCCCAAAGCACCCTACAAGACTGGAAACTCTCTACTTACAATCTAAAGGGAATTAAAGGGCAGAGAACTGGGGAAGAGTAACAAATAAGGAATAGCAAGGGTCAGGAAGCAAGTGAAAGATAGAAAGAGTCTTATTTTAGAGGGAGAGGGGAGGGATCTGAGGTGAAAGACTAGTATGTTGGCTGCCCCCTAGTGTTGAGATGATATATCTGCAAGTAGGAAGTCAGGTGTTTTCCATGGCTCTATAAATGTAATCTTCATTCACTATGCATCTATCACTCTCCTGTACCTCACCCATAGATTGTAAGTTTGTGAGTTTCAATCTTGTGAGTTGCTTTAGAGAAAGCCCTGTGTATATCTGATTGAAAGCTCAATAACAGGGTCTTCCATTTTTTTTCATTGTCGGTATTGTTTATACTTGTACCTAACCCCTGTATTGCGCTGCGGAATATGTTGGCGCATTATAAATAAAGGATAATAAATAATAATAATAAGATCTTTAATGCTTCCTAATGGATCTATCTATCTATCTATCTATCTATGTATTTTTCATTCTAAATATATATGTATATATGTATCTATCCCTCTTTCTATCTCTAATTCTCTCACTCACTCTCTGATTCCCCCCCCCCCCTCCCTCCCACATCTCTAGTTCTCTTCCTCTAAATCTCTCTGTATAATTTCCTCTCCATCTCAAATTCGCTATCTCCAATTATCTCTCTCTATATCACTCTCATTTTTCCTTCTCTCTAAATCTCTCTCTTCCTTTCTTTCTCATCTCTAATTATCCCTGTTTCTAATTATCTATCTATCTATCTATCTATCTATCTATCTATCTATCTATCTATCTATCTATCTATCTATCTATACATCTATCTATCTATATCACTCTCCATCTCATTCTCTCTCTCACTTAATTGTAGGATGTAACATTTCTGACTATGAATTAAACTTGGCCAAGCACTACGCAAAACATTTTTGCTCTATCTGTCTCTCCATCTCTCTCTCTTTATTTCTCCATCTCTCTCTCTCTCTGTCTCTCCATCTCTCTACCTCTCCATTTCTCTCTCTCTATCTCTACATTTCACTCTCTCCATCTCTCTCTATCTCTGCCTCTCCATCTCTCTCTCTCTTTTTGCCCTCTCTCTCTCTCTCTCTCTCTATCTATCTCTTTCTCACTCCCTCACGTAAGTGACTTCTGACTCTAGGATGTAACATTTGTGATGATGAATTAAACTCGGCCAAGCACTAAGCAGCCACATTTTTTTGCTTGTAGGAAAAAATAAAGTTCTGAAACCTTCAAATGCCAAAATATATAAAAATATATCTTCTTTCATGTTCTGTGCAGCTGATTCTGGCAAAAGTGTAAGTTCTTGGGCTGTGGGGCTTACAGGGGCCTTAAGGCATGGAGCTCCTAGAAAGGGAAATCTAAATCACTACAAATATTGAAACACAATCCTCTCATCAAAGGCCATGTGTTTGGCATGAGCAGCCCATGATAACAGCTTGCTTTAGAAAGGTGACACTTTAACTGAAGGCTGTGGAATGAAAAGAAAATTATAGTTTAGCAAAAGGCTATATCTGCTTTTGTTACATGTGTGTTTTCACCGAAAAACATGAGCGGGTTGGGAGGGAGAAGAGGTGCAGAATACAAGATATCAAAACTCTCAACGAGGAATCATTTTAAACGTACAATTACCTACTGCAACATTATAATAATTTCTGGATTCAGGTGGGTTAAAACATACTCTTTTTTTTTTACTGAGTTAAAGGGCCATTTACCTCACTGTAAGTGGTGTAAAAGAGCACAGGATTGTATGTTAAAATGATCTATTTTTTAAATTACACTAATAACAGCTAAAAAAATCTAACGGCTGTTGCATAAGTAAAAACAGATAATGGAGCCACGTAGTGTAGACAGTGATTGATAGAAGTTTTTCCCTGCACTCAGGACTGCACTGACCAGTTAACCCATAACTGACCTGTTTAAGTGAATCCAGCATTCCATGCTCTGCTCTTGACTTATTTTCTTTTGCTGACACATGTAAACACAGATTTTTTTTTAATTTGGTTTCTCAGTGATAAATACCATGGCCCTCATTCAATTGCAATTTGGCCAATTGAATAGGGCTCTAAATAAGCACATAACATATTTTTTTTAACAAAGTTTTTAGTTAGTGAGCATCTATCCAAAAGCAAGGTTTTTACTAACTAAAAACGACTTTAAAAAATATATGCTATGTGCTTATTTAAGGCCCTATTCAATTGGCCAAATTGCAATTGAATGAGGCCCATGTATTTAAAAAATGCAAAAAGTATTTGAGCATGCTTTTAGGAGATCTTTACTGTTATGTTATGGTCCAAAGTGTGCTGAATTAAGTGGCCCTTTAAGTAAACCTCTTGGACCTGGATTCACTTTAGAGATGCCCTCAAGAAAAGACCCCAGAGTTGCCCCCACCACTGCCATACACACATATTTATTTTAAAAAGAAAGTTTGTGTTTATTAGACCAAAAAGGTGTTGTAGGTAATTTATATAAATGCAATGAAATATGTAAGTATAAATTACAGTGTTCATTACTATAGAGCTTAACAATGCCCCAAATTTTCTCTCTATCTCTTTATATATATATATATATATATATATATATATATATATATACTTTAATTTTAATGCTCGATTTAGTAAGATGGATGGAACAATATAATTAAATCCTTCTTATAACGTGGTCTAGAATCAACCATAGATGCTACTTTACTGCAAAAGTATTATAATGGCAACATCATAAATATATATATTTGCAGTATAGTAGAATTTGGCACAATTCACTATTTAACCATTTATTTGCCAGAAAATGCCACTATTCAAATCAGATTTTAAACAGCAAAGCTGCTTTTGGGTAACCACTGGCAGAGATGAGTTAAGGGACAATCCGTATCTTGTAAATACCTTACTGAGTGGTCTGGGGGTTCACTAACATTGCAGTTCTCAACTTCTCCTCAGAATATTATGGTACCACATAGAAATCCTCAGCCATGTCAAGCTCCACAGAAGAGGTGATCTCGTTGGAATATGGTGTCCTTTAGTTATATGCCCCTACGTACCTGCCTTCTCTGCCGAATGGTAAATCAGGCCATGTTTATCACTCTGATATGTCATAACAAAGAAAAAGAAAGATTAAACGCAATAAAGGAAAAAATATTAAAAATAAAGAAAGATTAAACACAATAAATCAGTTAGTTGAAACCGTAATTGGCTGCACTTGTCACACACATTTTATCAGACTGTTATAGAGGTCCTAAAACTTACCTGTCACAGTCAAATATTAAACATTAACAGACTAATGATGGAAGCCGATCAAGGAGGGATAGGTAAGCTTCCCATTCTTCAAGAACTCAACCCTTTATGGTTTCATTTCACAAATCTCTTAATCAATAATCTTTAATATAAAGCCTAGGATCTTCAGCCAGATCTTTCACCATCAAATTACACAAAGTCCTACAAGGAACTACTTGAGCCTTCATTTTAAACCCCAGTGTTTAACACCCATTGAGATAACCCTCATCTAGACTGTGGGTTTGTAAGAGCTGGGCTATCACATATCAATTGTAACTACAGCCAACTATATTGCACTGTGTCAAATATTGGCACATTCTAATAATATTATAGTAAAAAAATAAATAATTGGTGGTCCAGTGGTTAGAATTCAGTGCTTTCACTGCTGCAACCTGGGTTCAACTACAGTCAGGGAACCATGAGGTTACACCACCCTGAAGCCAAGCAGAGTTGGGCCTGGTTGGAACTTGGATGGTAGACCACCTAGGAATACCATGAGCTGTATGCTGTGGCCCACTGGTGAAGGAACTGGCAACCCACCCACCATGAATACCAAGTGGATCAGCAGGACCATGGACATAAAAATGTGTCTGGTGTGTTACGGCCCATTAGGTCACGGAGAGTCAGAAACGACTAACAATGCAAAAAATAATAATAATAATTGTTGATAATAAATGGTCAAGACTTTTGATAATTTGAATTTTCCATGACAATTTGCATGTAAAGCAAAAAAGGTTTCATTAACCAATTTCAGGTAAAAAAAAATATTTGTTTTAAATAGGCAAACAAAATTCAATGCAATTTATTTACTTTTTTTAAAAAGTTTTGCACAACAGACTACATCTAAATTAAATTATGAAATCTGTACTCTCTCTGAAAACTTAAAAGATCATCGTATAGAAGAATTAGTATTTAAGAAAAAATATTATGAATATAATTAACACTTACTTAATGTTAGGATGTGTAAGCTTGTTATTATCTGACACTGTGTGCAGCTCTGATCAAGCACTACATATTCTCCTTTGTGTCTTTGTCACTCTAGGAGAATTATATGTAAATTAAGGGAGATGTGTGCATGGCTGTGCATGGTGGCTGCACCTAGGCTCACTCAAAAAGCCTGGGGAAACAGTGGGCACTAATACCACCTCCCTTTAATTTACTTTGAATTCTCTTAGTGTGGCACAGCAGCAACAGTGGACATGTAGTGCTTGATCAGAGCTGCAAATGGAGACACGTAATAAAAATAAATTGTTTTCAAGATAAGTACATTTAAGTTTGTTTTTTAAAACAACATGCTCAGTTCTCATTCTTCGAAGATCTTGGACGACCAAATCTTTTCAGGTAATGTATACTTAAAGTACCTTACTTTTAAATTCAATTATCTAAAACTTCCACTCAATTTTTAATAACAACCAAGTGCAAATACATTTATTCATTTCTGCAAAAATGATGGACTTTTACAGTGTCTCTTGATACAGGGATTGTATGGATCTGTGTGGAATTTTTTAGCTCTGGATCCTCTAATGTGTTTTCCTTGTGTAATTAATCACAAGTTGGAGTAATCGTTAACAGGAAATAATAAACCTTGTTCCAACGTGCTGTTAATGGATCAGCTGATGCTGGCTGCCGTTCTACTCTTGTGATCAATTAAGAGATGTAATATCCCTTTTAGCCGCTCCACCTCTTTGCTGTACTATGCGTAGTGGTAGTTTGTTTGCGTTGGCTGCTCCGGCCCCCAGTGTGGAATCCGTCCTATTGCTGGCTTACTTGTTAGTCAGGTTATGTTAGGTGACAAATTCACTAAAACCATCCACATTTTCAGAAAATCTGTGCCGGCTCCGATAACTCCACACCATCCCCTCACGTTCTTGGCACGGTGATTGGAAATATTATATCCCAAAACTATGTACTCTTTCCTCTAATGGAAACTCACACTTAACCTTTGGAAGCTGAAAAGGATAGGGTGGTGGCCACTGAGGAATTTATTTGGACATGTAATGACCCATAATACACAATAAAACAAATTAATTAGTCCATTCAATGGCTGATGTTGATAAACAGGCTGCGCACTACTGTAAGTTAGTAAGAAAAAAAACATGTTCAGTGATTGTAAGCTATTAAGTGATATAGGAGCCGGAATGACTATTAATACAGTTATTTCATTACAGTGACCAAATGAGAAGACTGAGCATGCCCAAACCACAGGAGTACTAAAACTCATCTGCCTTGACATTTTTTAAATGTATAGGTAATAACAACTACTTTATCAATCAAATGTTATTTGAAATGAATGTATTTTCTTACAGTAAATTAATTGAAGTTTGCAATTTTCACCTGCCAATCCATAAGACATGGACTGATATCACTTTTTAATAAAGGGATTATTACCCACTAATTGGTGATTACACTATGTGGCTTTGACTGGAGTGTAAAATCCTGTTAGACTGCAAGGTCTAAGCATACTCAGACCCCAGGAGTTAACTAGCCTAATGAGAATACTTACTTTCTGGGATCTACACAATGGTCTTTTCAGTTACACATTGAAAGCAATGCATTCAGAACCCCATACTTAACAAGTATTGGTAATAATAACGCTGTTGGAAAGCTATATCAGTCTATACTTGTGTGTGGATCATGGGCGTAGGAGCCAATTCAATTCTACTCCCAGGAAGGGAAGCAGGGTTGAATCTAACACTAATGCCTCCGTTGCAATGCACTGGGGCCCTGCGCTGGTGGGCGGGGACAAAGGGAGTGTTGCAGTGCCCCTCAAAAACGTTTTCTTTTAATTTCTTTGTATAAATTCTCAACACCCCTGGGCCCCACCCATCCCACAATATAATTAAAAATGATGTACTGTATATATATATATATATATATATATATATATATATATATATATATATATATTTATATTTATATATATTTATTTATATGTCTATATGACAAATGTATTCTGTATAAATATATTCTGTATATATGCATTTGTGGGCACATTTGCATGTCCCAGCTCAGCTTCCCAGAATGCAGTGTAATAACTGTTTTTCTTGGAATTCTGAGCTGGAAGCAGGTTTTTTAACTTGTTTTAGACATTCAAATGTGAACACAGATGTACTATTTATTTACTACTAGCGACTTGCCCATCAAAAATGACGGGGCAATAACATTTTAAGCCATGGGAATGCTGTTTGACACACAATGTAAACCGTTTTGTACTCTGAGGACCTTCAGTGCTCATTGCGAGCCATGCGCTGAGCGCCTTCGGCGCTCATCACATGCCTCGCAATGATTGCCTTCGGCCATATTTTTATGTATATATAGTTAAGTAATAATTCATTATTTATTGAATAAATTAATATACTTTAAGTATTTATATTTAATATATGCAGCCAGCAATAGGCTGAAGAGCTAACAATCTGTTTGTATTTTGCGTCTGCATAGAATATACATTTTGGGTGTCGGTGCCCTGCTTATAAAGTGTGATGAATGTTCCAAGTGTGCATTCTAAATAGGCTGCGTGTGCGAGGGCAAGCCGTTGGTTTATTGTGTAAAGCGGCATTGTATAGTCGGAATGTTATTAATGTGTTACGCATCTCGTGAGCATTTTCCGGCTTTTATAATAGTGTATTTTCTAGTTCGTAGTTTGATGTGTAAAGTGCTACGCGTTTGGCAGTGTTTTGCGCGGCCCAGGGTCGTGTAGCCTCATTTTCATTTTTTTCGGTGCCCATTTTTTAGAAAATCGTCTAAATCTGCTTAAATTTGCGTTCCACCTCACTCCCAGTTGTCCTGGCTGTTGCCCCGTGCTGTCTGTGATGTTTTTATATATTTTTTTGTTGTATTTAGTGTGTTTTTATTGTTTTTTTGTTTTCGCAGTTCGTCCATTAATCTCCGATTTTTTTGCGTCTCGGATTTATTATTTTCTAAGTTACGCGTGTCGTATTTTTTTTTTCCCAAGTCCCGCGTTTGTCAACCGATTGCAGGCCAAGGCGATCCCGCGTTTAGGAAGAGTTTTGTCTCGCATGTTTCATTGCCTTATCATGTTTGTGCTGATAGTTGTAGTGCGTTGTAGTGCCTTAACAGCTCGCCTCGCTACACGAGGCTTGCAGGTGATGAGCGCCGAAGGTGCTCATTGCACCGCGAGCCTCGCAAAGTTGAGGAACGTTCGACTTAGGCTGCAATGAGACACGCGGGCTGCCGCCAAAAACATAGCACTTTGCTGCTGACCGCGAGGAGTGCAGTTTGCTAATTTAACGCCCAAACTTCAAGCGCATAACTCGAAAAACCCTGAAAACAAGTAAAATAATTAAAAAAAATTAAAACACATTCACACACAGCACAGGGGGAGAGCTAGGAAGCCTGGAAGTGAGGTTGCAAGGGAATTTGAGCCATATTTGCCATTTTTCGGCAATCGAAAATCAGCTAAGCGAGGAATAATGTAAAAATTCTGAAACAGGATGAAAACGAGGCTGACCAAAGCCAGGCACGCAGGACTTAGAAAATACACTACGGCAAATACAGTAACACTTACACCAACAACGCCAGGCATTCAGCGCGCCACACAAACATTCAGCACACAGAAGAGAAACACACAGGGAGGAAAGGCTCGCAATGAGCGCCAAAGGTGAAGTTGAAGTACACTGGGGAGAGGCTCGCAATGAGCGCCGAAGGTGCTCAGAGGACTAAAAGCCTTACATTGTGTGGAAAACAGCATTGCCAGCCTTGCAATTTTATTCCCGTCATTTTTGACGGGCAATTTCCTAGTATAAATATATATATATATATATATATATATATATATATATATATATATATATATACTAGCGACTTGCCCGTTAAAAAATTACGGCAATAAAATTGTAAGGCAGGTAATGCTGTTTGTCACACAATGTAAGGCTTTTAGTCCTCTGAGTACCTTCAGCGCTCATTGCGAGCCTCATGCATAGCGCCTTTGGTGCTTATCGCGTGGCTCACAATGAGCGCCTTTGGCGCTCATTTCGAGCCTCTCCCCTCATGTACTCTTGGTCGTCTGAGCACCTTCGGTGCACATTGCAAGCAACGCGCTGAGCGCCTTTGGCGCTTATTGCAAGGCTTGCAATGAGCGCCTTCGGAGCCATGGCAATGCTGTTTGACACACAATGTAAAGCTTATATATATATATATATATATATATATATATATAGAGAGAGAGAGAGAATATACTAGTGGGAAAGACATATTGCTCCATAGCGCTGGTGATGCATGATTAAGTTTAATTTTGCAATTTTTTTTGTCTGACCTGAAAAAAACTTGCAAACATCAGATTGAGTTTGTTGTATGAAACACCATTTCTTACTGTCAGTGGATAAAGCACCTTTTATTATCTAGATTGTACATCTATTTAAAATCTCTGCTTTAACCCTGTTATCCCTGAACATAAATGTTATACTGCTAATATATGGAATGCCATGACAACTATAAACAACCATTCTTGAAATCTTTAAATATCTGAATAAATTAAATTTGTCTCTCATTTCTAGCTAATTTCTTCTTATGTTAGTGTGCATTATTTAGTGACTCTAAGTAGACCCTGTTTTTACCTCAGCACTACTTTATTTTCCAACTAATTTTTCAGTTAATATTCTAATTTTCAGCTGATACTTTATTTTTCTTCCTTGAGAATTAAACCATAGGCATCTCCCCTCTCCTTGGCAGTCCTAGTTTAGACAAAACTCGTTCTGAAATGATCTTCAGAAACAGATTTGTCAGCAGATGAGAAACAATAGCCCATTCTATATTTCTAAAGTCTTAACTTCATGAGTATCCCAGGAATCCTTAAATTATTTTACAGTTTGCGTCCGTACCACTTGAAATGAATGGATTTTCTTTGACTTAAAATCAGTACATTCTGCCCAAACCCTGTAACTTCAAATTGTGATCTCTGATTATTTACTTCATTTTTGTTCTTAATGATACCTGCTCTCATGGATTTTATTCAGTTCTTAAAAATATATTTACTAATTTATTAAAGACCACATTTAGAGGAGCATGTGGGTAAATAATTGCTAAAAAAAGTAGGTGCTGGTATTTGATTGCAGTATATCTGCCAAAACTGCAGACCCATTGAAAATTGGAGATGATAACTTGAGTTATAATAAATCAAGACCTCCTCAGTGTAATTAGTAATTATAACCAATAATTTCCAATCATAATGACATGGGAGACAATATTTGGTGGCTGGACGAGACAAGGTCATTGTAAGGTAAAATCTACTGTCTTTATTTCAGATTTTTTTTTTACAGTGTAGGAATGAAATCCCTTTCATTTAAGATACCTTCTCTGGATCTCACCCAGAACATCAGATTACTCCTATAATGAGGATCTGGTTTGTTAAAACTTAACTTTTATTAACATTTAAGTAAAAATACAATAAAATCTAAAAAAAATATGTAGATGTGTGAACCCTGGGTTCTCCACTACTGTTTTTTAGCCTCCCTATGCCTTTTCTGACTTTTTCTTTCCAGCCATTATTATTATTATCGTTTATTTATAACACGTCAACATATTCCGTAACGCTATACAAGGGTAATTAGTAATTATCACCAATAATTTCCCATCAGAATGACATAGGAGACAATATTTGGTGGCTGGACCAGACAAGGTCATTGTAAGATAAAATCTACTGTCTTTATTTCAGAAAAATGTTTTACAGTGTAGGAATTAAATCCCTTTAATTTAAGATACCTTCTCTGGATCTCACCCAGAACATCAGATTACTCCCATAATGAGGATCTGGTTCGTTAAAACTTAACTTTTATTAACATTTAAGTAAAAATACAATAAAATCTAAAAAAATATATAGATGTGGAAACCCTGGGTTCTCCACCACTGTTTTTTTTCCCCTTTTTGGTAAATAATTGGGTAAGAAGTACCTCTTGATTGATGGATCTTCCCACCTAAGAGGACCTGCTAGTGTCCCCTTGGTGTCCTGGTAATGGCAACTATTAGGTTGTCACTAAGGGTAACTTCTGTTATGATATGAGGTAAAATCTAAAAATGTCAGTGTATATTTAGAAGATGCCTTGTTCAATGTACTATCACCAATTTTAACTGATACCCTATTTGACATTTCCAGTGTGTCCTTTTAATTTTTCTTTAAAACAACTATATTTACCTCTATTTGTTTATGACAAACATCAATTCCAATTTATTGCATTTTGACAAGTTTTAAACTTATCCAATTATCTTTACAGCCCCAAAGTTTTGTTCTAGGGCACTTTGGTTACTCACTGTGATTTAGTAGTTTAGTAATCCACTAAATTAGGTACGTTTTATGTGATTTTCCTGTAGTAAATCTACAATGTCCTGATTTTGTAATCTATTGTACTTTAGGTATCCAATAATTGTTTCTTCCAGATATGTCCATTGCATTGCCCATTAACAAGGTCAGGATCACTGACCTGTGGCTCCATGAATCCACGCTACATCCTTTATGTGACTTTGCACCATATTTGTGCATCTTCAGTCATTTGGAACCATACCTGTCAATGGAGATTGGACAAACAATTGTGTTAATGGTCATCCAACCACTCTCTTTAAATATATCCTGTCTGTTCTCCTAAACATCCTTGAATGTATCCTGTCCGAGCCGGACCATGTAAAGCTATACTTTTAATTTAGAGTGTTTTAGAAGAACTTTCCATTTTCTCTTCCTATTTCATTGTAATAACAGGATAAGTAATAATTATTAGGAGGTCACCTAAATGTGTCTTCTTGAACTTTCTCCCATTCTGCTACTTTTAGCCTTCCTATGCCTTTTCTTAATTTTTCTTTCCAGACATTATTATTATTATTATCGTTTATTTATAACACGTCAACATATTCTGTAACACTATAAAAGGGTTAAATTCAAGGCAAAAAAAAATAGCAATATTTCTACACTGCAATGGGTGGACGGTCTTGGAGCTTCGAATCCGGTGTCCACAGTGTTTTCTCCAAAGCGCCATGCAAGACTGAAAACTCGCAGACTTGCAATCTAAAAATAAAGATGTATTTATCGCCAAACACTAACACCTAACCCTAAACTCAATACCTAATCCCTAACTCGACATCTAACCTCAAACCCTAACCCAACACCTAACCGTAACACCTAATCAAAGCTAGGAAATTGACTAACATTTCGTCCACGCCAACTAGTGGCCAATGTCCGCAACTGCTGGAGGTCACCTAAAGGAAAGGTCTGAAAATGTGATTGTATTTTCTAAATATAATTTTCAATCAGCAAAAACCTAAATGGTAGTTTCCACTGCAGCATAGTTGCATACAAAATAAATCATATCGATAAAAAAAAATAATAATAATCTATATACTATAATAATCCACACATTTCTCTATCTTCGAGAAGTATAGGAAACAGCTAAGTTCTCGACAGCGTATTTCTCTACTATTTTATGCTTTTGACAGACAAGAGTCTCCTCATTACTATGGAAAATATAGGGTTGGAGGTAATTGCTATTTAAATATGAATGGGAGCAGAAATGGGCACAGCCTTCTCTGGCCTTTCTTTGTCAATGTATAACTTTCTTCTGAATTTTTGTGTTAATTATTGCTTATTTTAAAAAAAACGCATTTAATTGGCAGTAAACACCTCAAAATTTTAAGCTCATTAAAATGCAGTCACGGATGTTTGATGGTATTTTTAAAGATGCTCAATTAACTTTCCCGTGTATGAGTAACCTGATGTAATGACAACATACTGAAAAATGCTCTCCTTTAAATCATAAGAACTTGCAGAAGAATATATTTTTTTTTCTCGTACTCCAATAAAAGTAGATTTTTAATTAAAGACATAATAATTCTAATATAATTTAATAATATTATAACTATTATACAATTTATTCTAAGCTTGTAGTTTACCTATATATGATTTTGAGAAATGATTAGTTTTGTTAATGGAATAATAATATATGGGAACATAAATATGATACAAAAGTTTAAAAGATGTATGAAATATCTCTATTTACTTTTATGCATTTTATTTATAACTAGCAAAAATGACGGGGCAATAAAATTGTAAGGCAGGTAATGCTGTTTGCCACAGACATACATTTTTTTGGTGGTCCGAGATCATTGCGAGGCTTTTGGTTGTTGTATTTTTTTTATCAGAGGCGTTTTTGCTGTTATTGTTTGTTCGGCGGTGATCTACTTTTTGCGCTTATTGCAAGGCTTTATGTGCTATGAGCAGCGTTGGCGCTCATTGTGAGGCGCGCAGTGAATGGCTTTAGTGTTTATTGCAATAGTGTTTTTTTTTTTCTTTTTGTGTATATGTATTTTTGTATGCTAATTAAATAATAAATTAATAATTGAATATACTTTACCT
Source organism: Discoglossus pictus (assembly GCA_027410445.1). Classification (NCBI taxonomy): domain Eukaryota; kingdom Metazoa; phylum Chordata; class Amphibia; order Anura; family Alytidae; genus Discoglossus; species Discoglossus pictus. Next base: position 37,499,195 of record CM050165.1, on the reverse strand, counting down.
ATTTGTAATTAATATATGCAGCAAGCAATGTGCTGAAGAGCTAACAATCAATTTTGATGTTCCTACAATGTAGGTTTGCACTGTTGTGGAGCAGAGGTGTAAGTGTCAGCAATGTGTGCAGTGTGTAGTGTAAATAGGCTGCGTGCGCGAGGGGAATCCGTTAGGGTAGTTGTGTACTTCCGCATTGTGTAATTTAGTGTTGTAAAATGGCGGCGAATGTGCATGTGGTACGCAGCTGTGGATGATTTAGCGTCCTTGCTAAAAGTGTATCTCATACCTCGAACGTCTTTTTGTAAAAGCTGTATGTGCGTGGTGGTGTTTTGCGGCTTTAGGGTCCTGTAAATTTTGCGTTCTAAGTCCCTTTGTCTCATTGCAGCCGACTTTGGAGCCTCCACCGTCCGCATTTGCGGACCAAACTGCGTCCCTCACTTTGCGTAATTCGTAGTTTGACAACTATTATATGTGATAAGTTCTTATATGCTCTGTTTTTCCTGCCTAAAATCAAACAAATATTACCTGCTTGTATCTGCCCCCTGCAGATTACGAAGATACAGACTCTGCTGTACTTGCTGTGCTGAGTTTCAAACTAACCCATTAATGACCATCTCTCAGCAACGTTCTGCAACATGCTGCTGAGACGTGGTCACTTGTAGGCTAGATACACTACATTGCATACCTAGCCCTACATAGTCTGAGTCTGCATACGCTGCAGTGGACAGACCCATACAGAGCTTATAGTAAATAGATACATAATTAAATTATATACCTAGTAATATCTTGGAACCTTCCATATCCCTTTAAGTAGTATAAGAATAGTGTAAACTTCACACCTGCGCAAATCTATTCTCTCTATTTTGCTTTCTTCCCTTGCTCAGATCCATGTAAACTAATGATCTTAGTCCTGCTGAGAGCACTGACAGATGTAAGTTCAACTTTATGTGCAGACTTCCTGTGTATTCAAAGTCTCCTCCCACCTCAGGAAGTTGAGCTACTGAAGCTAAAATAGTAGATCCCACTGAAGCATAAATGCATTTAAGATATTATACTAAGATATATTATATATTTTTTACATGCTAAAAACATGTGGCATACGTTTCAGTGGCGGAGCTAGTGGATGTAGGGCCCAGGTGCAAAATAATTTTGTGCACCACCATCCAACTTCTCTATATATTCAATTGTTGTTGTTATGTCGTTCAAATGGGCCTGACTCTCCGTGACCCTGTGGACCTCAGCATGCCAGGTACAATCGTTATGTCTCTGGTTGTGCCTATCCATAAGGTTTTCTTGGCAAAGACACTGGAGTGGGTTCTTTCTCCAGCACACCTCTCTGCTATGACATGCCCATCTTGGGTGACTCTATATGGTATATATAGCTCAGAGCTTCATTGAAGTACACAAGCCATTCCCAACAACAAGGCAGCGACCCAGATGGGGATATGTTCCATAGGATTCAATATAAGGCAAAAACATATGTAAATGGTCACATTACCCTATGGTGTTCAGATCACCTTTGTATAAAATAATTATCTACCAGCCTCTCCAATAAAATAACGATCCCCTTTACTGCCAGTAATAGAGGACCCAATCTGATATGTTTCAGTCTAGTTCTTCAACATAGTTCATACGACCACAGCTGTCCTTAATGTGAGCAATATGGTCAAACCCTACAACAACTGGTAATATATTGGTCCCACTAAACATCTAAATGGAAAATTAGTAAAATCCTGAATATAAGTGTAGAAAACCTGAAATATGCTTTTTTTTCTATGGCTGTTACTGATAAGTTCTTAAGTGTAGCAGAGAATCCGGTGTGATATTATCCTCGGGAGCTAATGCAGTTCTCTCCATTACATTTCATGGACATATCTGTTGCTAGTGATAGTGAATTGCCCTTAATTCTCAAGTGTCTCTAATTTACCACTTGTCACCTCCTATAATGAGAGACAATTAGCTGTAGCCACATAGTCACAAATATAATTCCCCACCTTAAAAAGGAAAATGGAAGGTATAACTGCCCTGGGCATTAGGCTCAGTAATGGCTTTAAGCACTTGATTGATAATGCACTGATGTAGAAACGTCCTTATTTTACTGGAGAATGGAGAAAAGCTTGGCCTTTTTTCTCAGCTAAATCTCAGGAATGAAGGATAAATAAGCCTAGTTACTGCAATATCCAAGAGCTTCACCAATTTGAAAATGTGATGACTAGGTAATAATGCCCAATTTTGCACACTTCACTTCCATTAATGCAATTACCCAGCCGGAGGTGCAGTCTGTTTTTAAGCACAGCATTCTTGTACTGAAGCGCTAGGAAAATAGCAGATATGTATACATCTGTAGATCTGTGTTTTTAGATACAATGGCAAATATCGCCCGTTTAACTAACTCCAGGGTCAGGGTCAGTGGTTCCTGTTGTTTCTTAAGGTTTCCATAATGTGAGATTTTCATAATGTAACTTTTTTCACCGAATGCACCAAACACTTAACCTAAATGCCAGGGAAAACCTATATTATATACATAATAAAACGACTTGAGCCGAGAGTCTGGCCAGACAAGTGTAATCCTTGGCCAATCAGCCATGGACTGGGCAAGATTTTTCCTAGACGCTCAACTTCCCCGATCCCCGATAATATATTGGTAATTCGGTATGATGTTAGAACTGTAGCCCTGTATATTTATTCCTACTTACATGTCATTTGCTATTTCATACACAAGGGATCATGAAGAAGTCAGTAATAAAGGGTCACTGCAGAAATCGTGCAACAGGGTTTGATTTGTTTGTTTAGTTATTAATAATAAAATAGGTATTTGAAGAAAATAAATTAATTGTAGCTTTTAAATCTTACATTTGAACTCTAATGTTTCCGATACTAGCAAAGCTGTTTTTTCCCCCCTAAACTATTAGATGTGCAGTTGGTGGAGGAGGATCGGCTCGGGAGGCTGTGGTCATTTTTTAATCTCACAGATCAATATACAACTTCAGTGCCCTAGACAGACAAACTATTGACGGGCAAGCTACTGACTGGCAAGCTACTGATGGGCAAGCTATTGATGGGCGAGCTACACACTGACAAGCTACTGATGGGCAAGCTATTAATGCTCAAGCTATTTCATTTGAATTCCCTCATTTATGGTCCCTGGGTCTTTAAAAGGGCCTCATATGCTTAAAAGCTTTTTTTTATTTTACCCAAAGCAAAATAGTAAATTCACTGTAGCAAAGAAATTAACAGCCTTATAAAATTTCGATCCGGCCAATTGAATAGGGCTCTATATAAGAGCAGAGCATATTTTTTTTACATAAGTTTTTAGTTAGTGAACTTCTATCCAAAAGCAAGGTCTTCACTAACTAAAAACTTCTGGAAAAAAATATGCTCTGCTCTTATATAGAGTCCTATTCAGTTGTCCGAATCGCAAATATATATACATATGACACATTTGTGAATGGATTAACAATAGTTTTGTCAGGATTTTGATGTTCATGCCCAGCAAAGTGATCAGTTTGTATGATGAACAAAGTGTGGAGCCCTTTCCGGGCATTGTCAAAACAAATTATTTTTAATGTTTTCAAGTATGTTCAGCATCAGTGGAGAAGCTGTCTGGTCCCACCGCTTTCCTCTTCTGTAAGCCTTGCTACTGATAAGTCCTCAAGTGTGGCATCTATTACCCCAGAGGGTGTAAATGGTCTGTCCAGCTACATCTTGTCCTCATGGGAGTACACCAGCAAGTCTGATTGCCCTAGTCATTTTCTTATGTCCTTGTGATGGGAATTGTTTTTGCACAGAATAATTGAAAGACAATAGTGGCTGGACGGAGTAGCATTATCTCTTCCAAATTTTAAATTCCTAAGATAGAGGGTCCTCTTCTGCATTGGTAATTTGGTACCTTGACATGGTAAAGGGACTTGCGTACTTCAATGAAGCTGTGAGTTATACCATGTAAGGTCACCCTAGATGGGCAGATCATATGAGAGAGATCAGACAACTTACAGTCCACTGGAGAAAGAAATGACAACCCACTGCAGGATTTTTGCCAAGTTAACCTTATGGATAAGCACAACCAGATACATAACAGAAGATGAGCCCCTTGTTTAGGAAGGTACCTACCACATGACTGGGGAAGAGTTTGAGTGGCACAAAATATAATGTAATGGTTGTAGTTGAGAAGATGCCCTGCTGCGAATGTGGCTGGAGGGGAAAGGAAAGTCTTCTGCTGCAAAGGACAATTCAGCATAGGAACCTGGAAGGTGAGGAACATGAGATGACAAGGTTAAACATTGATATCCTGGGAATTAGTGAACTTAAATGGAATGGGACATTGCACATCAGACAACCACCAGATCTTCTATTGTAGTCAAGAATCCTGCAGAAGAAATGGAGTAGTCATCATAACCAATTAAAGGTGGATAAAGCAGTGCTTGGCTACAACCCAATCAATGACTGACAAATTGCTTTGAATTTGAATTCAAGGCAAGCCATTTATCATCACCATACTCCAAGTCTATGTTCCATAAATGGTTGCTGAGGTCGTCCAATTCCACAAGGATATAATAATAAATAATACATAATATCCCCAGTGGATATGCAGTGAAGGCAAGGAATAGATTTAAGGGACTAGCTATTGTAGATAGAATGCCTGAAGAACTTTGGACAGAAGTTGGTGACATTGTCCAGAAAACGGCAACAACAAATATCCCCAAAACAGAGAAAACTAAGAAGGCAAACTGGCTGTCTGATGAGGCTTTGAAAATAGCACAGGAAAGAAGGAAAGTGAAAGGCAATGGAGATTGAATGCAGAATTCCAGAGGATACCAAGAAGAAACAAGGAGACATTTTATAATGAATGAAGCAAAGAGAAAGAAGAACATAGCAGAATGGGAAAGTCAAGAGATCTCTTCAAGCAAATTGGGGATCTCAAAGGAACCTTTTGTGTTAAAATGACTGCTTAGAGACCCATTTTATCTGTCATATATCCTCCCCTTTTTACTATTGCTATTGTAAAAAATAAGCAACTGCTCAAAAACACCTTCTGAGTTTCTCATACTACCATTATGCGTGTTGTAACTCTGTTATACAGGACATAGCTACTCATGCCTTGTAAACATATATGAATACGCAAACTGCTGTGTCTGAGCCGAAAGTTTGTTGCTGGAGATTTATTCCCAAGATTTATGAACAGTAGAAGAGATGGGTGATTGAAAAAAAACCTTATTAGGTACTTAATTTCCATTATTTTAGCTAGAATTGACTGTAAGAGTCAAAATCGATCTCTTTGGGAGAGTGTTTTGATGTTGCATCAAGGTAACTTGTGTCTATCCCCATGGGCGTTCCTCCACATTTCTGTCAATACAATGATATGTATTATCTCTTGGAATTTAGAGTTCCTTTTTTTTTGAGTAAGTTTGTGTTGTCCATAGCAATTTTCAGAAATAAGCAGTTCCTGACTGCCCAGGCCTTGTCTGAGTCTGTCCCCTCATGTCTTGAGCAGCTTCCATACACCAGCAGTCTCCTGGCTTCCATGGCTGCTAATGTTATTGGTTTGTTCCATTCTTTACATAAATGTAACTTGGGTTTGTAAACTAAGGGGGTGTTGTAAAAAATCTCTGTAAGGTTGTAACAGGAGTTAGATGAAATTCATATTCAAAGATATAAAAAACACTAATATAGTTGTTGTACTGCAAGTTTGTGTGTAACACTCGCAAATTATGAGTGGCGCATGTGTGCTGCGCTTTGCGAGGCTCGGGAGGGAAGGAGAGAGAAGGAGAGGGAGGGAGAGAGAAGGAAGAAGGGGGAGGGAGAGAGAAGGAGGGAAGGAGGGAAGGAGAGAGAGATAGAGGAGAGGGGGAGAGAGAGAAGAAGATGGAGAGAGAGAGAAGGAGAGGGAGAGAGAGAGAGACAGAGACGGAGTGATAGAGAATGAGAGGAAGAGAGAGAGAAGCAGAGAGAGAGAGAGTAAGAGGGAGTGGGAGGGGGTGAGAGAGAGAAGGAGAGAGAGAGTGAGAGGGAGTGGGAGGGGCGAGAGAGAGAAGGAGGAAGAGGGAGAGGAGAGAGAGGGTGCACAGAGAGAGAGTGAGCACACAGAGAGGGAGAGGGCGCAGAGAGAGGGTACACAGACAGAGGGCACAGAGAGAGGGTACACAGAGAGAGTGCACAAACAGACAGAATATACAGTTTTTAAGGTAATATCATACCATCATGTTTGACCGGCAAGTGACTAGTAATTAATAATTAATAAAGACATATATTTGTTGTGGGGCACTCTATAGATGATTGTTTGGCCTTGTATGTAATGGGATTGTTCTTAAAACACTTTAGACTGGTCTCGGATTCTCCCAGTAACCATTTTACAGTGGAGATGCTCAAATCAACTGGAGACTGATACACTATTCTTTGAAAGTTCATTTAATTTTTAATATTGCTTTTATAAATAATTTGGTATGAATTTTAATAATGTTGAATGCATGATTTAAAAAACAAGCTCTTCTTGATAGGACATTATAGTGATCCTTTAAGTTCCAGAAGCCAATTCCTTATCTCACAGTAAAACATATAACATCATGCTTCTTTAAGAGCACACTATGAAAAAGCCATCTCTTTATGCATATAGATCTCTCTTTGTAGAGATTCACAGGCAAGAGGAGAATGGATCTAATTTCAAGTATTGCCATAAGAGAAGGAGGCAGGTCATAAGAGTCTGTCATGTGTAATTATAGCTTCCCATGAAGTCTGAACGCAAATCTCAAATTGGCTTTTAATGGTTGTGCTTATAAAGAAGTAGGGTCTTTATGTTAAGAAGAGCCAATGTGTTTAGCCGGTCACCTAAGGGAATCCACTTATGACTCTATTACCCGGTAAATTAACAGAATGATTTAGTCAGGTATATTTATCATGAAGAGAACTAGAGATAATTAATACACTGCCTCTGATGCAAATTGCACCCACAGCACTTATCTCATTTTCAATTAGCACAAATGTTACAGCACTGCAGGCTTGTTATGGTTTTACCATGGGTTGGATAATTAATTTCTGCTTCCTGCCTATCAGACACCTGATAATGCAGTTTATTAATAAATGTCACCCTAGGTATCGGTTCGTTAGAGGAAGTAAATAATTGTTCAATTGTCTGCCCTTTGAAAATCTGTTCTCACACCTAGCTTCATCATTTTGCTGATTTGTTTAGCACTGAGAACGCCCAAGGAAATCTCAGTTACAATAGATTATGACTAGCACGCTGCTGTGACCACGAGGGGAACTCTATGTATGCTGGGAGCCGCGTATTAGGTACTGGTGGGAGAGAGCTCAAAAGGGCATTGTCTGCTATATCAATGTATTGTACAAATTAACCCCGAACAAGAAGGACCAATGTAATGCTCCAATGACGTAAGACAAACAAATGAAATTGACTTTGTTTTGTAAAAATTACATTTTTTGTGTGAAATCTTCTTAATAAAATTACATTTATTTACCTCTTCTTGGAAGTTTTCCCTTCCCACTTGTGTCAGAGGGCCTGTTTGGTGGTATAGTGCCGTAAAAACATACGGTAGGTGGTTAACAAGCAAATGACTGATTAATCCATGGTGGCCTTTATCACTTAGCAATAGTAATAACGATTTGTTAATAGATTTTAAACCTGGAAAAGGTCAATCATACAATGGTTAATACATTGTTCATTCAGTCTAGCATTACAGACCGTACAGAGATGGCATGACACTATGCTAATGTTAATGCAAGCTGGTACAAGCTGATATGCTTGGGAGACGTAAGAACTCAATCGGGGTGGAGCTACCAGTGGTGCAGGAGGCGCAATGCACCAGGACCCTTCTCTGGGGGGGCCAGAGCTAAGTAATTTTTTTTTTTTTTTGCATTTATTTTATTTTCTGTAAAGCATTTCTACTAAAGCTGCTAAATAGGCGGCAGTGTGGAGCAGTTAAGCACACTGGGGATGTGTATCAGGGAAGAGGTGATTTATATACCTATATTTTTTAGGATATTTTGACCAATTCCTACATTGGCCAGTATGTTTTTTATGGCATAATAAAAGTATATCTTTTCAAGGAATTGAGTGTGTGTGTATCTTTCCATTAGACTTGGATTTAGATCACATAGACACACACGAACATATATTTTTTAGTTGTACCTATATTTTTTAGGATATTTTGACCAATTCCTACATTGGCCAGTATGTTTTTTATGGCATAATAAAAGTATATCTTTTCAAGGAATTGAGTGTGTGTGTATCTTTCCATTGGATTTAGATCACATAGACACACACGAACATATATATATATATATATATATATATATATATATATATATATATATATATAATCATTGGTGCATACTCTTATATAGAGATATACAGAAATTGGAGTGTTTTTCTCAGTATACCTGACACCTCACAGAGGTAATTTCAAGTACACCTCATAGATCATAGAAACACACTGTATATTGGGGTGCACTACGAAAACCATGAAGAGGTCTTGAAACATCCCTTCTGACACCTACTTGTGAGAGAGAATCACATCCAGCTTTTAAGTACCTCACATTCTGGAGGTCACCAAAGGTGAGAGACAACTTTGTAAAAATACATTGTCTAATTCTACGAAGAGGCACAAAGTAATCTGCACTAGGAGTATCTATTGCGCTTTCTCCTTCTCCCTTCCTTCTTATAGCTATGTAGAGATTGTATATGTATATATGTGCGCTTCTCACAGACTGGAGGTAAGAGAAGGGGAGCAACTGTGAAAAGGGATTTGGGGGGGGGGGGGGCGGGTGCAGCTATCCAAGAGTGTCTTGGCAATGGATGCTGTTATGGGAAGAGTGTGTGAGTTAGTACCTGGGGACGGCCCACCGCAAAAATATTTTTACAAGATCCCTTGGGGGGAGGGGGGGGGGGGGGGGTCACAAACACACATTTTTTTAACACCAGGTCCTCCATTTTCTAGCTCCGTCACTGAACTCAAAAAACATTTTTAGTAAAGAAATGGTATTTTTTTAATATAGCATATTTTAACCCTGATTATCTTTTTGTAGACTAAACCATACTTTAGTGTAGTTTTTTTTACCCTGTGGTTGGAGGGCCACTATAGGACTCTGCAATACATTTTATGTCCCCCCCCCCCCCCTCCTCTGGGCCAAACAATGAACAATCTCCTCTGTTTTTTTCTTTCACTGATTAAACCTCCCTGATTCTTGAACCTTTTTTCAAATAATTAAAAAATGTTATAATATTATGTTTTCAAACAGATATCATATCTTTCAAGAGTCCATCTTTTGGACGGCCCGTCCCTCCTTAAAGGTGCCAATCTCACAGTCCTCCCCAGACTGCCAAATGTCCCATTTTTAAAGAACTACTATAGTCATAGATTTAAAACATATTATTTTGAAGAACTACAATTAAAAAAAGGCAAATTGTGTTTTGAATATAGATACAGAAGTATGTTACAATTTCTGCCAAAGTGAGGGGAGACTTTTTGTTTCTGCCAAAGTAAGAAGAGACTTTGATATTACAGGAAGTATCTATGAGAACAATGTTAATATGGCCAGTAGGACTATTGGAAAGTGAATTAGTTTACAAGAACCCTCTTATCTGAGAAAGCATGTTTCTTAATTTACTCCAAAGTCATTTTGAGGGGGTATATAGTCAAACAAGAAAGCACACATTCTTGCTAATGAGAAATCTAATCAGAAGACATGAACAGCAAAACAAGTAACCTAGATTTACCAGATACGGTCATCATGTATAAAAAGTGGGAAGATTGAATTTGTATAGAAAAGAACATTCTGTATAATTAGCGGCTCTGAGACATGCTTAGATTAGCCAAAACTGTGGATGCAACAAACTTACAGCAACCATGTAAGTCATGGGCATAAACCCATTTTCAGATCAAATCTTAATTTTAGCAGACTCTGCTAGAACATTGATATTGCCATCATATTTCATTTTCAAGGGGGTAGTTACAAAGTAGGACAGTCAAGACTTGCAGATTTACTTGCACACTGCCTCTACTGAGTATATGGGAGGGAAGGGGTGTAATGAGCTGATCTAACAACTAAATCCACCAATTAATCAACACAACCTCCCATCCTTAATCTTCAATAGATAATAATAAATAAGAGAACACTCCTCAAGACAGCAGTGTTTAAGACACAAACATGGCACATTTCAGACAGAAGCAGTATCTATTCAAATAAACATTTTTTTCCTAAAATGCTTTTCATGCACAGCTCCTAATGTTTTAAAGTTGTTATAAACTTCACAAACATATGAAGTTTTTCCAGTCTACATTGGCATTTCAAATGGATCTGTAAAATAATTCAGGACACTAGTGAGGCACCTTATTATACCGTAGTTTATTCATATAGTACCCAGTGGCGGCTGGTGACTTTTCAAGTTGGAGGGGCGACAGGGCGAAACATAGCCACTCCCCCTTTTTCAAACCACACCCATTTTTATAACTCCTCCCCCTGACGTCATAATGACCTTTATAAGCCCCACCCAATGACCTTATGCTTGTAAAGCCCATTGAAATACATGATCTGCAATGCACAAATGTCAAGAAGTAATGTAACAATGTGTTAAATTCATTGGTATACAATATAGATTGAAAAAACTCATGTGACAAGACTACAGCAATATCATAATTGCACCTATACGTATTAACAGAAAAATTAAAGGAGTGACACCTACCATTAGTCGGCTCTTCTTCTCAGGGTATTCACGTTCATTAAGTTGACCAATGAGTAGAAACAAATCTGCAGCCACATAGGGTTTGCACCTGGGGTTGAAAGAACACAAGCAAATCAATCATACCATTCAAGAACAAAACCATACTTAAAAACATTAAACGACCAAGTGGAACCATATAGGCCCCAAACATACCTTAGAAGACCAAGTGTGACTATATAGGCCCCAAACATACCTTAGAAGACCAAGTGTGACTATATAAGCCCCAAACATACCTTAGAAGACCAAGTGTGACTATATAGGCCCCAAACATACCTTAGAAGACCAAGTGTGACTATATAAGCCCCAAACATACCTTAGAAGACCAAGTGTGACCATAGGCCCCAAACATACCTTAGAAGACCAAGTGGAACTATATAGGCCCCAAACATACCTTAGAAGACCAAGTGTGACCATATAGGCCTCAAACATACCTTAGAAGACCAAGTGTGACCATAGGCCCCAAACATACCTTAGAAGACCAAGTGGGACCATATAGGCCTCAAACATACCTTAGAAGACCAATCAGCACTGCATAGGCCCAAACCAGTGGATCTTGGGATTCAAGAAAACAACAACATTTCACTTCTGTTTAGACAACACAATAATCAATGTCAAACAAACACGTTGAATTAGCATATGGATAACCATATGAGCAGTAACGCCACGCCAAGGCTTCAACAATTGTTACTGACCATTCACACACCTTTCATAGCTCCTTCAATATGCACACCCACACACCATTCATACTTTACTTACCACTAGTTATTTTTGGTAGTGAGGTGGTGCCATTTCTGAGAACTTTACGTACCCTTGAAGGTGCCTCCAATTCCTTCAAACCAATGCATTTAACCGCTACAGGACCATGGTGCTTTTTAATTACTTTTTTGATCCTCTTCAATGTGGAGAAGCATCTTTCTGGTTCTTTAGTAGTCTTCGTTGTTGTAAGCAGGATTCCTTATAGCTTCACTCACTCTGTTAAATTATGTAGATTAAATTGATGCTAAAGTTGCTGCAGAGCAACAGCACTTGTACAGACATGGAATTCTTGCTTCCTGTACACAAGTGACAGCTACCCTTGGAAGTGCCTCCAATTCCTTCAAACCACGCCAAGGCTTCAACAATTGTTACTGACCATGCACACACCTTTCATAGCTCCTTCCATATGCACACCCACACACCGTTCATACTTTACTTACCACTAGTTATGTTTGGTAGTGTGAGGTGGTGCTGCTTAACGCAGTTTATCTTTGCACACCTTGGGGGTATGCATTCTTCTTTGCTTCAATCACTTGTATTTTAATTTTGCACGGCGATCTTTCAAAGAAGAAAACTTCTCAATGGTTTTTTCATTGAAGTCTGGGATCTCGGAAATCAGTTGCTTTTCCATTGAGAGCATCGCCAATGCATTCAACCGCTCCAGGGACATGGTGCTTCTTAAAAAGGTTTTTATCCTCTTCAATGTTGAGAAGCATCTTTCTGATTCTGCAGTAGTCATTGGTGTTGTAATCAGGATTCTTAATAATTTTACTGTCTCTGTGAAATCATTCTGCAGATTAAATTGATGGAAAAGTTTGTGCAGAGCAACAGCACTTGTACAAGTATGAAACTCTGTCTTCCCATACAGAAGTGACAGCTCAGTGCGTAATTGTTCCTTCTTCAGTATTGGATATGCTTGCACGGTGTCTTCCAGAGCTTGGGTTGGAAAGCAAGTGCCATGGGTTTTATACAAGTCACTTTGAACAAGTTTGGCACTGACTAGGTGATTTGAAAATGAAAAACGTTCTTTTGCATGAACCACCACTATGTCACATACCTCTCTTGAAAGTTGTCTCAAGGTTGAGATCTCCGCACTCCGTCTGTTGACTGTTAGATCGCTCGGCAAACTTGCTTCTATCTCTTCCACAGAATTACGGATTTTCTGGATGCTGGCGACAAAGTCTTCTGTGACTTTTTTGATATAAACAGTATCCGTGTCTCGCTTCTGAAGCTGACTATAGAGGATGTCAACATGTGGCATTATTAAATGAAATAATTTAAGGAAGTAAAGGAACTCCCTGTCTTCCAGCATTCCAATGAAACCTGCGGCTTCCCGTATAGATGTTGGATCAAAGTTTAGACATGCTTCAATTGCCTGGAAACACTCAAGTAGCGCATCTCTGTTCTCGTAGATTACGTTCACGGTCCTAACGTTGAAGTTCCATCGTGTCGGTGCACCTCTTGGAAGTCTTCTACCAACTACCTCATCCAGAACTCCAGTCCTTTTTGGAGAGCGTGAAAAAAAAGATGGTATGCCGCCTATGTTGGAAAAAAAAACTCGAACTCTTCCAATCCTTGAAACTGCTTTCTCCATTATTAGGTTCAGTTGGTGAGCATAGCAATGGACGTAGTGTGCGTTCGGGTACACGTCTTTTATTTTTCTTTGAACTCCTCCTTGATCTCCACGCATCACACTGGCACCATCGTAGCTTTGAGCTATGAGTTTCTTCTTGTCTTCTGGCTCTGGGAGAACAGTATTCAGTGTTTCCAGCACAACAGCAGCAATCGAGTCTGCACCGTTGATTTCATTTCTGTGAAGCCATCAAATCTTTCCACCACTTGATGCTTCTTGTCAATGTAGCGATAGACTACAACGCACTGTGTCCTAGCGGAAATATCGGTTGTTTCATCCGCTTGGATTGCCACAAACTGGGCTTCTTTAAGCTCTTGGTGAATCACTTCCTTTATAACTTCATGCATGCAGTCCAGTAGCTCATTCTGCACGGTTTTGGAAGTGCCCTTAAACACAGTTGCAGTCTTCAAATGCTGTTCCATTGCACTATCGATACTGCCAACCAAATCCACCAGGCCTCTAAACACTCCTGGATTTAGCGATGTTTCACTCTCGTCGTGTCCTCTTAATGCCAGTTCAAAAGCGCCACAAAAGCGAACACAATCAATTATCTTCGAAAGGATGTACCGGTTCTTAGCCACTTCTTCGTTGTGTTTTTGAATGCTGACTTGGTATCCTTGGTCCAGTTGAACAGCAATGTTCGCCTGTCCAAGCATCTCAAACTTGATCCTGTTATCCAAGTGAGCTTTTGAACTTTTGTGTTTTGCCAATTTGTCAGCTAGATGTTTGACGTCAGTCACTCCAGTTTTGGTCCAAGCAGCGTCACCACCAAATAGGATGCATGGGAAACAATATAAGGACTTCCTAGAAACGCTTCCAGAAAGCCAGTCGTTCTTCTTGTACCATTCAGTATTGAAATTACGGACATATTGCTTCCCTCTATCTCTTGCGATTTGCTGCAGATTTATCTCTGGTTGGTCAGCTCCTAACCGTTTTACTTCCACCTTCTCCTCATAGGTTAGGGTGGCGAAAGGCTTCACAAGTAGAGAGTCAATAGTATTCATTTCTGATATTGATACCAATAAAAGAAAGAGATCACGGTATATTAATTTATATTATGTCACAAAATTACTTTAAAATAACAGTGTGTTGATTTCATTGGTATACATTACAGATTGCAAACCCTCATGTGACAAGACTACATCAACATCAAATTTGCACCTATACACATGGACAGAAAATTAAAGGCAATGATACTCACCAACAGTTGACTCTCCTTCTCGGGGTATTCACGTCCAGTAAGTCAACCAACGAGTCCAAACAAATCTGCTTTCACAGATAGTTTGCACCTGGGGGGTGATAGAAAACAACAAAAAAAACATTTGAAATCTCAAGACCCAAACCGTAACTTTTAAAACCTTAAAAGTCCAAGTGTGACCATATACTCACCAACAGTTGACTCTCCTTCTCGGGGTATTCACGTCCAGTAAGTCAACCAACGAGTCCAAAGAAATCTGATTCCACAGATAGTTTGCACCTGGGAAGTTATAGAAAAAAAAAAAAAAACATTAGAACGTTTAAGACCCAAACCGTAACGTTTAAAACCTTAAAAGAGCAAGTGTGACCATATAGGCCCCAACCGCACCTTAAAAACCTTAAATAACAAATTGGGACCATATAGGCCCCAACCGCACCTTAAAAACCTTAAATAACAAATTGGGACCATATAGGCCCCAACCGCACCTTAAAAACCTTAAATAACAAATTGGGACCATATAGGCCCCAACCGCACCTTAAAAACCTTAAATAACAAATTGGGACCATATAGGCCCCAACCGCACCTTAAAAACCTTAAATAACCAATTTTGACCATATAGGCCCCAACCGCACCTTAAAAACCTTAAATAACAAATTGGGACCATATAGGCCCCAACCGCACCTTAAAAACCTTAAATAACAAAATGGGACCATATAGGCCCCAACCGCACCTTAAAAACCTTAAATAACAAATTGGGACCATATAGGCCCCAACCGCACCTTAAAAACCTTAAATAACAAATTGGGACCATATAGGCCCCAACCGCACCTTAAAAACCTTAAATAACAAATTGGGACCATATAGGCCCCAACCGCACCTTAAAAACCTTAAATAACAAATTGGGACCATATAGGCCCCAACCGCACCTTAAAAACCTTAAATAACAAATTTTGACCATATAGGCCCCAACCGCACCTTAAAAACCTTAAATAACATATAGGCCCAAAAAAAATAATAAAAAAAATAATATATAAATATATATATATATATATATATATATATATATATATATATATATATATATATTGATAGATATATATATATATATTGATAGATATATATAAAAATTGATATCAATATATCACAATAAATAAATTGATATATATATATATATATATATATATATATATATATATATATTTATTTATTGTGATATATTGATATCAATTTTTATATATATATATATATATATATATATATCCAAATATATATATATATACGCATAAAAAATACACATAAATATACATAAACATATACATACAACAATATATATTAATTGATATTTATTATTTGATTAATTGATGTTCTTTATTACTTGTTATATTATATTGTTCATGCATTTCTATTACACATTATTTGTTATACATATTACAGTGCTATTTTTTGGCTATACATGTTACAGGATATTATCACATAATATATATAACATAAAATAGCCCTGTAATATGTATAATACATACAGGGTCAAACAAGTTCACACTAACCTTTTTTACCCTTACAGGCTTCCATACCTGCTTGCTGATTTGCTAATTTTTTAAGGACTCTCATTGGTTGAAATCGATGTCAATCAAAAATTTCAGCCAATCAGAGTCCTTCAAAAATTAGTATATATAGCAGACCGTGGGAAAAAAACAATTAATCGCGGGAGGGGCTCCTTGTAGGAGGAGCTCTTTTAGTGTGTTGTTTGTTTTTTTTAGAGCGTCGTTTTTTTTTTTGTGGAGGCCTCTTTCAATGGGCCAGAATGGATGGATGGACAATGGCTTCAATCAAGATTGGATTATTTTATTTTGACCATTGGCTTCAATCAACATGGATTATTTTATTTTGACCATTGGCTTCAATCAACATGGATTATTTTATTTTGACCATTGGCTTCAATCAACATGGATTATTTTATTTTGACCATTGGCTTCAATCAACATGGATTATTTTATTTGACCATTGGCTTCAATCAACATTGGATTATTTATTTTTCATGACTATATCCAGAGGACAGAAGGCCAACGCTGGAGGGGTCAATTTTACAGGTAAGTATGTGCTGTTGTTTATTTTATTTTTTATTAATGTTTGTTTAAAGCTGTTTATTTTTGTATAAAATGTGTTGTGTTACTAACTGTACTAACAATGTTTGCTTAGCTTACTGTTTAATTGTAATAATAATGTTTTTACTGTATTTTTTTTTTCCCTTCCCTTATTTTTATTTTATCTTTAGAAGTGACAGGCACATATACATGCCTGTTACTTCTAAAAATGGAATAAAAATAGGGGGGGGGGGGTAGGTAGTTGGTTCATCCAGGGTGGGGTCGGTCACGGTCAGGCGCCCATTGGTCGCCCATAGGCCACGATCAGGGGTGGCACAGGCCTCATGGGGGTGAACATCCACCCCCATGTGGCCTGGTCAACCCCGCTCACTGCCCGAATACCCGGGGTAGCATAGGCCGCATCGGGGTGGTGGCGGTGCCGGTGGTGATCGGGCCTCGGGGGTGGCATAGGGCGGCAACATGGAGGTCATCAGGGGTGGCACAGGCCTCATCAAGGGGGTGATCCGATCACCCCCATGTGGGCCTGTGCCACCCCGCTCACCACCCGACTACCCCGATCCCGTGATCGGTGTAATCCGGCGGTGGCATGATGGCATAGCTAGGCTAGCATAGGGCAGGCCTGATCGGGGGTGGCACAGGCCACATGGGGGTGATGGCTGGGGTCGTCGGTGGTAGTTGGTGGGTGGCTGGGTAGGTGGCACTGGCAGGCCAGGCAGGCATAGTGGGGGACTGGGGGTAACTGGTCACCCCTAACTTTTATTAGGGGCTACTAGGGGTTTTGGTTTGGCCAGGGGCAGGGGCAGGGCAGGGCAGGTGCCAGGCAGAGGCAGGTAGACTTACTGTGTTAGGCAGGCAGAGCAGATGAGTAGATTCAGCCAGGGAGGTCTCTCAGTCTCAGCGTGACCAGGGTCAGGAAACAGAAAGGGGGAAGGGACAGGGAACTGGTGGTTTTATTGACTGTATCAGTCAATCAAAATGATAACTCGAGGCCCTATTTGCTGGCGGGCGCTCAGGGCTAACGGTCTGGGTGGGTTTAGATTGATCACTTAGTAACTGGACAGCCTTCCATCATTGATTGGTCAATGATGGAAGACTGTCAGTTATTAATTGATACATTTATGACCGCCCATGCATATCGTCACTGTGATGGTGGGCGGCATGCATTAACGGTCAGGGGGCCAGGCCAGGACTCATTGAAGAGAGAGAAGACTCTAAGGTTAGTGTACACAGTGTATAACTATTGTAATTTGATCACACAGGGTGCAGGCAGGGGGCTATATAGATACACAGCATTAGTTAATGTAGCGCAAGGGTTATTTTAAAGTGACAGTGTCCCTTTACTAACTTTACTTCATTTTTAATACTATTTAGACTATTTAGACTTGAAATGATGATGTACACCTTATATTTATTTGTTTTTGGGTTATACTAATACATTGTTGTGTTTTTTTTATTGCAGGGTGAAGAAAATATTTGGGGGGGGCGTTTGCCCTGACGCCCCAATGGACGGGCCGCCCCTGAGTTTAATAACATGTATTACACATTATTTGTGTTATAAAGTGCTTCTTTCCTGCTAGGAGGTGAATCAGAAGTTGTAGTTTTTCCCCTGCCATATTGTAAGTGGATCCTGCCCAGTTGTGTGGTTGGCTCCACCCCCAACAGTGACATTATCTGTGTATATGCAGCTGAAAACACTAGCAACACAAATTGGAGGAGGATATCTGTGAGGGAGGATGTGAGGGAAAAAAATGGCTGCCCCTATACTGAGCAATATGAGTGGCAAGATATTTACTAAAATGTTTATAAAATTAAACATGAATTTAATAGTGATTCAGTGTAAACCATTTTTCCAGAGTTCAGTGGTCCTTTAAATGAAAGCAGACTGTAGCTGGGTTTACATGCACTGCTTATTTTATTAGCAATATCATGACAGTGCAAATCTCATGGAGCATTAGTAGATTTTCAATGCTCAATTTAATAGCAATTTCGTGAGTACATATAGTCGGTAAGTATCACATTTATCTGGTGAATTAATGGAATGCAAATAATTTATTTTATAATAAACCTACACAACTAAATATATATTTTTAAAGTTTGTTTTTATTGTTACAATTATTTTCCCCATCTTTTTGCGTTTGTCCGTGTTGAAGTTTAGATCCCACATATTTGACCATTGCTTTAGCTTTATTAAATCATTACACATGTGACTTACGCCTTCTGGAATGTCTACCCTGTTACATAATTATGTATCATCTGCAAAAAGGCAAACTTTCAGTTGAAGCCCATTAGAATTATCACTAATAAATATAATAAACAAAACAGACCCCAGCAATGAGCCCTGTGGTACTCCATTGATAACCATCCCTTCCTCTGACTGTATTCTACTAACTATGGGCCCTATTCTATTGGTCAATTAATAAATTTATACACACTTAAAATCACTCCTATTATTGCTGCATATTCTATTAGCTACTTGCAATCAGATTACAAGTTACCGGCCCACAATCACTACGGGCCAGACAATCATGCAAATGTGGCCTTCGAACTCCATTGGTTTTAGCACAGCTGGAATATTACGAGAGCTAAATAATTAAAGTTACACAAAATTGATATTCTATTAATTGCACAACAAATATGCAATTAAAAATATTATTTTTAAATGTTATTTCTGAGTAATATCGATCCCAGGACTCAAGGGGTTAATACATATCATGAAACCCACATGGACTAAAACAGATGATTTAATGCATTTAAAAGAGTGCTAGATTGCTTTATTACAAGCTGATCGTCAAATATTACTTATTGTCACTAATTCATTTGTAGCCCCCGATTGCAGATTACGTCTAACTTCCATGTTTTACTGACATCATGATGATGGACTCATTTACTGTTGGCTGTGTCTAAGAAGTAAATTACGGGCTTGCTTAAATATTGTCAGATCTGCAACTGGTTAGGTGCACAACTTCTTATTTACTTTCAATACTAATGTCTTACTGCTTTTGACTGTGGATATTGTCTCTGAATTCACCAATTGCTTCTTATAGAGTCTCAAAATCCCTTTACTATCAAACTGAGTAATGTGCAGACACACAATGGTATCCAATAAACAGATAGAAGGCTGTGTTTTGGGGGCGACAGGAGCATTGTAGGGGTTATAGTACACCTATTGCAAATATGTCCTAGTTCAGGCAAGGTTGCAAGTGATGCAACTTTATAGCTCCCCGATTTCTGCTAAATGCATCACTACAATTGATTAATTCATTGTGCATCTAGGGCAATATGACTACCACATGGACACAGAGTGTAGCACCCAGGGATGATGCAGGTAGATGGGGAAACCCTCACATAGGGTTATTTACAGGGTTCTGCCTGTCTATCAGCCCTATTAAATTCCCTCAATGTGTAAAACTGTAACTCGTAACGTAGCCCCTTGCTTAAATTGCTACGAATCCACTGGCGTTCAACCTCGTAACCTGCAAATGGAGCCAGAAAGTCAACGGGTACCAGAGAGGACCAGCTAGGTCCTATCAGTAGCACTGTAAATGCAAATATAAACACAATACTGTAGTTATAATTAAAGGGAAAGTGATGTTAAAACTAATAGCACAACATTCTCAAGCTCGCAATTCTGCAATATAACATACTTTTTTTTATGTTATATAGATCCTGGCAATCAATGTGTTAATACATATAATGGAACTCACATTAACTAGAATATAATATTTACTGATTTATTAGTATCGCATTATTTCTGGAATGCAGGACCGAACGAAACTCGTAATTGAAACCTGTAAGGCTTTGAAATCAGTGACATAATGATGACGATCTCATTTGCTCATGGTCTCCGTCTAAACCCGAAACTACGGGTTTGACTAATTGATCATGTTCACGGCCGCACATCCAAGCGGCGTAAGAATGATTTACCTGCTTGCGTAATGCAGGGCATGGTTGAATTTAATAGCTATGTAACACAGCAGAATTTCCCAGCCCGCAGCCTTTGCTGGTGTTCTGATGCCAATACGGGCTTGGAATTTAACGTGGCTGTATGTGTGCTATATTTTTGATTTGATCGTATTTCAAATGTCCATCAGTGTCCATCAGTGCACTGGCAAAAATTCTGGACATGTGAAACTACTTTTAATTGACTGTAGATGTGCCATAAAATTTCTTTGATCATTATTTATTTGTAGAATCACAGAATATTTGCTTATTGTTCTGTGTAAATCAGTTTCTATTTTACCGGGATTTTTGTTTTACTTTTTATTATAATAATGATACAAATTGAAAAAGATAGCAAACTGCTTAACATGGAAAGCATCCTTGACAGAAAATATTAGATGTTTCTAATCCCTGGTTTATAAAATTCTGTGTAAATAACAACAGGTTTAGTAAAAAATGCACTGCGTCTATAACAGCATATTGTTTAAAAGCTGTAATTATTCACTGTCAGGCTAAATAACAACACTAATTTCAGTTCGGTTTGCTGCATATTAATCAGCAAGTTATAACAGTATTGTAGGAGGGTTATTTGATTGTTTGTCAACAAGATAAAATAAATATGTGCAAAAAAAAAAGAGGCAATCAAATATGTATTTAATTAAAACAAACATAAAAATAAAAGTTACATGTTGGATCAATAAGCAGCACTTTTTCTACATGCATTTTGAACAAGATAGATCAGAATCTTGCATGATGAAGACATAATGTGTCATAATAATTAGGAACACAGACAAAAGAACAGCTAATCAGCATGCAAATTTATGCAGTTCTGGTGATTCAGATGAGGCAAAATTCTACCTCTTTTTTGCTTGATTCGTCTTCATTACTAATCATCTCGGGGCTGCCAAATGCTCACTGACACTAATGTATTATAGGTCAAGAGAGGCAGGTCTTCACCTATTACCCCTACAAACAATATGCTTCCCTTCCCTGTTCCCTCTTCAGGATTTTAAGCAATTAAAGCCAGATGCAATCACACTTCTTGAATAGAAGCAACTGGGGCTTGTTTGTGGCTTGGATTCATTAGAATCAGGAGGAAGAAGAAAGGAATAAATTACTTAATTGCATAAAAAAGTTGCAGCCAAAGTAATGGCGAGAGGCTGATTGTATGAATGTGTATTAGACCACTCTTGGAATGGAGCATCTTAGAATAGCTGGTAGCTTGGCCTTCCAGATTCAGACGGAATTGGGTGTCCTCCAAAGCAGATGGTTCCACATACCATCTATTCTTCTCTTTGTCAGGTTTTACTGTTTATTTGATCTTGTTCGACTATGATGCTGCTTATTTGAGATGTAACAAATATATGCATTCAGATCATATTCATTTAGTCGTCCATCCTACTGTTTATTCTTTTTTTTTTTTTTTTTCGCCCCCACTCTAACTAGATGAGACGATCAGGATGAACAAAGCTCTTTCTTTATCACATACCTCGATGATATCGTTACAAATAAAGCTGAAATCAGAGTCCTGTTAAATGAATTCACAGCCCGGGAATGTTGGCAAATTGCACCGCGTGTTTCTCGTTGAAGAATGTGAACGAAGTCTCCCTCTAAAAAAGATTTTAATCAGGTTCTATTACCAACCTTTCCAAGTGCTTTCTTTTATGGGGCCAGGATTATAGGAATTGTAAATTGTATTGGTTATAAAATATATTCAGAGTTTGCCAAATGATTGGCAAATCAGAAAATGTTCCTATTTCAGTGAAGTTAAAATCAAAAGAAGTGTTTTCTATGTTATAACTTCTATGCAATGGAAAAAAAAAATCAAATAAATTAAGATACAAGAATATTCTTTTTAGGATGCTTAAATTATAAAATATGGGTATCTACTCAAGACATTAAATTTGTGGATACAATTTTTTATTCAAGTTAAAGTGGCAGTGAATCTACATTAAAGACAGCATAAATATAAGTCATTGTATTGAATAAAAACATATTTCACCTTAAAGAAGGACTAACATGTAGTTGGAGTGCTTCACTTTTCCTGCATCTAGATCCGATTCAATTAGAAGCCCGCATCACGCAGTATACAGGCCGTGTTTGCGGACGTGCTGCAGGCTCATGCTCTGCTATATATACAGTGCTTTTCAATTGAACAAGCCTGCAAGTTACGGGCCCAAAGCCGAAACCATAAACCATGCACTCATATGTAGCAGTTCAGGGTGGGAACATGATCAATTAAGCAAGACATTAACAGCCAAAAGAAAATGAGTCCGGCATCATTACGGCAGTATAAGATGGAGGTTACATGCCAATCAATTAGCGTTTAGAGGTCCGATATGTGATCGGGTTTGCAAGACTGCAAAATACAAAATAATAAAAATGAATGCCGATACTATTCTAGTCCATGTGGGTGGCCTGATATGTATTAACTCATTAATTCCAGAGATCAATATAACCCTGAATTGAAACATTAAAAAAAAAAAGATTTTTGATTGTCGATTTGCAAGCTGGAGACTGGTGTGCAATTAATTCTATCATCTTATATCGCTTTCCCCGTCATTAACAGTGCAGGATTGATTTTTTATTTGCATTTAAAGTGCTAGGGATATGTCTTTAACCCCTTAGCGAGTTCTCTCTGGTACTCATAGGATTTTATTCTACATTTGCCGTTTACGGGTGTGAAAACATTTGCAGGCTTGAGGAATTGGAGCAATTGAATAGTGATTTGTGATTTTATCGATCGTAAATCTTGTGGACGGTAAAGATCAAAGGCTATGGTGGAGCATAAGTTCCTGTTGTAACAACTGCATGGATTTCAAGCCCGTAACCTGTAGACCGTTTGAGGTCTCGCAAAAAGACGCCAATTGAATTGCAAATTAGCTTGAATGAGGCTTGAATGAGGCTTCAAGTGTGTTAAAAAAAAATTGGGGGAATTTGTTTCTTAACAGCGCAGTCAGAAATAAAGTTATTATTAGATAAAACACACAGAACAACACTGTATTGCTGTACAAATGTTTGCATATAGAATACTATAGAAAATTATTTTGCCATCAAGCTGCAAGCATCACCTTTAGATCTCATTTTGCTGGATGTAAGTCACCAGACTAGTAGCCAACTTTAGGGCAGCATCAAGGAGGATTTTACTGGAGTCCAGAATCAAGTTGAGAAATTCATGATCTAATTGATTCCCAGAGTCCGTTAGACCGTAAAGGAGCTGTGATTGAGACAGAGATTTAACAGCGGTCATTTTGCCAGTACAAAGCATCCAATATCAGCAAACAGTGGAAATGCAATATAAGGTAGTGTGGAGTTCTGAGAGCAGACTGTACGTTAGGGTTTGGAAACCTGGTGCTAATACAGAACTTCTTCTGCATGTAAAAACTCTTCTCCTGGAACTGAAACGATCTGATGCAACTTCTCTCACCACAGATGATGTTGAGCCTGGAATGCTAGTGGAGGCCACCTGCTTGGTTATCAGACATATTACTGACAAATGTATTGTGGCCCTTTCTACAAATAATTAATATTGCCTTTGTTAGCACACAAGTGCTCAATGCTCTCTTAAATACATGTGTGAATGTAGTGTACCAAGCAGGTCTTCAGCATCACACAGATTAAACCTCTCCACATGTCTTACTATGGAAGGCTTTATTACAGTTTGCTATCAATGTTATAAGGATCTGCAAAATATTTAATGACCATAATTACTCCTTTAATAAATATCAAAATACAGTTTTCATGGTTTTTAACTAAGAAATAAAATGTAAATGTTGATTGTCATGACGTGCACTTTTCTGCATACCTCTAATGAATGTATTGAATGCTTGTCTAGTGTCCGTTTACCCAAATTATAGCTCTTAACATTTTGTTATATCTCATCAGATTATGCATATTGAACCTACAGCTACCGTATGCCTATTTTTAAAATTATATTCAGAGCCTTATAGCCTTTAAATTACATTCTGAGTTGTCACAACTCAGATTTGAGGGGCTTAGTACACCCCAAATTCTCCTACTGTAGCTTATAGGAGCAATCTGCAGGCTGTGACTTTAGCAATTCAGGACATCAGTCATGGAGCCACAGAGAAATCACACCACACCGTTATTTAATGTATAGAAGACTGAACTCTTCTTTATTGTTACAGAGGTATTTTAACCATCACAAAATAAACCACATCCCACTTCTAGCCTATCCTCTTGGGCCAGAGAGGCTGGTTTCATCTCCCCCCACACAAATTATTTTATGTTAGATGAGTCTGAATTCTTAGTGTGACCTCCTCAACCCAGCAACCAGTCATAACCCCCACTCCCATCGCCAGGTACACAAGAGCTGGGGTCATCTAGCAAGGTCACTAATATCCCAGGCCTGTGTTCATCCTGAGACCTGCAAAGGGAGCAGAGATCATTCCAACCTCCAGGTCAGAGACCAGATGCCTGGCAAATTGGTTTACGCACATATTATCTTCTTATATGTGCTATTGGTGGAGGTTAACACCTAGGAGGGAAGTCAGTGTATCCAGTATGGCTTACATCATACATTTTTTAAACATTATACATTATATATAACGAAGGAGGAAGCGGAGGCAAAACACAGCATCAAGACCTGTCCCATTGTGATAACGTCACTGCGCCAGACAGACGTTTCCACAGGATGCTGGATGCATGCAGTCTCAGGCAGAGACTTTAAATATATGGACTTGAAACCCATATTCACTAGATAAGTAACATACTATATAATTGTAACTACAGTTGGAGATCTAACCTGATTAACTTATAATTATTTAAATATATTTGTGGTTAAGATAGGAGATCAATGTAGTATCTTTACAATTATGTACTATATAAGGGCTAAGTGGCAGATCCCCACCCAGCCACTCCTTCAGCTCAAATCTGTAAACACAGTTTGGGAGCCAGTGGCAGGCTCCAAAGCTGCCACAACAGTCTTGTAGGGTTACATAATTAATTAATAATATCCACATATTATGATGTATGAGCACTGTATATACAGTTGTGCTCAAAAGTTTGCATACCCTTGGCGAATTCGTAATATATGTACCAAGAAAACATGAGTGAGCAGGTAAAACACATTTCTTTTATTTCTTATGGGATTCACAATCAACTGTAGTTTATAACAGAATGGCACAATCATAAAACAAAACATGGCAACAATGAAAAAAAAAAAATGACCCTGTTCAAAAGTTTGAATACCCTTAGTTCTTAATACTGTGTATTGCCCCCTCTTGTATCAATGACAATGTGCAGTCTGTTGTAATAGTTGTCTATGAGGCCCCTAATTCTTGCAGGTGGTATAGCTGCCCATCCGTCTTAGCAAAATGCCTCCAGGTCATGCAAAGTCTTTGGTCGTATTGCATTAACCACACGTTTGAGATCTCCCCAGAGTGGCTCGATTATATTAAAGTCAGGAGACTGTGATGGCCGCTCCAGAACTTTCACCTTGTTTCTGCTGTAATTACTGGAGGGTCAACTTGGCCTTGTGTTCAGGGTAATTGTCATGCTGGAAAGTCCAAGACCGTTCCTTGCGCAGCCTTCATGCAGAAGAATGCTAATTGTCTGCCAGTATTTTCTAATAACATGCTGCACTCATCTTGCCATCAAGATTCCCAGTGCCTCTCCCCAAAACATCAGTTAGCCACCACCAGGCTTCACAGTGGGGATGGTATTCTTTCACTATAGGCCTTGTTGACCCCTCTCCAAACATAGAGCTTCTGGTTGTGACCATAAAGCTCTATTTTGGTCTTGTCACTCCAAATGACAGTGTGCCAAAAGCTGTGAGGCATGTCAAGGTGTTGTTGGCTTTTTTGTGCAGTAAAGGCTTCTTTCTGGCAACTCGACCATGCAGATCATTTTTTTTCAAGTATTGTCATATTGTGAAACAACCACACCATCTTTTTCCAAAGCAGCCTGTATTTCTCCTGAAGTTACCTGTGGGGTTTTCTTTGTTTTCTGAATAATTATTTTGGCAGTTGTGGCTGAAATCTTTCTTGATCTACCTGACCTTGGATTGGTATCAAGAGATCCCCAAATGTTCCACTTCTTAATAAGTGATTCTACAGTACTGACTGGCATTTTCAAGGCTTTGGATATGTTTTTATATCCTTTTCTATCTGTATGAAGTTCCATTACCTTGTTACGCACGTCTTTTGACAGTTCTTTTCTGCTCCCCATGGCTCAGTATCTAGCCTGAGCAGTGCATCCACATGAGAGCTAACAAACTCATTGACTATTTATACACAGACACTTATTGCAATTTAAAAAGCCAGAGGTGTTACAAATTAACCTTTAATTGCCATTTTAACCTGTGTGAGTCACATTGTGTGTTTTTAACAAGGCCAAACATTCAAGGGTATGTACACTTTTGATCTGGGCCATTTGGGTGATTTAGTTATCATTATGATTTAAAAAGGAGCCAAACAACTATGTGATAATAAATGGCTTTGTATGATCACTATCCTTCAATAAATTTGTGCATGTTTATTTCACTTATATTGCACTTGAATAATTGTACTGAGTAACTTTTTATATCATATTTTTTATACAGAGGGGAACAGTAATTCAATTGCATAGCACTAACCACTTTAACTATTATTAAAGCATTGTTTTGCATAGAGAAAATATTCTTCACATCCAGAATATATGTGAATTACACTGTATTTACTGCACTTTATGAATTATTGCATTAAATAATTTATGTTACCTACACAGAGAGAAAATAAAATTGTATAGATACTCAAACTGAGAAAAGAAAGGTGTATAAATATTTAAACTGCACAGTGAAGACAATAGAGAAGGCAGTCTATTTGATATTAAAAATACATCATTGCTTTCAAAAAAAATATTTTAATAAAGGTTATGTTTTAATAATATCTGGTTCCGGTTCAATTACTTTACCACTGCAATATATCTATGAGGGTGGTTATGTAGATAGAGTGTCCTTTTTTCTTCTTGTTAAAAATGAAAATGAAAAACACGAGAATCTGTAGAAGAAAAACATATTCACAAACCAACATTCTACCCCAAAACCTAGTCTTGATACCAAAACACTGATTTTCTTCACTTTATTTGGACAATCGTGGATCAGCAACAGAATAGCATTCCCAGTGTCTGCTGCTGACAACAATTATATAAACATCATAAATTATTTTATAGTATATGGAATATTCCATTACTACCCTCTAGAAAATGATGCAGTTCACCAACACCCATTTCTAAGCCTATAAACGATTATTTATATTAATAAGCAAATTACTAATCAGACACATATTGAACACGCATTAGCAGATCATTGCGCAGATCACCTTATTATTATAGTTCATGCACAGTTAACAATTTGTTCTAGCCTTGAGTGTTAGCCTTGCCTTGACTATTGTTGTGGCTTAGAGGTGTTATTGTCTCCTAGTAAAAATTGCTGAATTAGAGAAAAATATAATTAACTGTTTCAGAGCTTACATCAGATCAATATAAAAAGTGTACTACAAAGGTAATAAATGCTATATATATACTAAATAATGTATGGATATTTGTATTTCTCCACAACAAGTCCTTGGACAAAATCCTATTTCCATCTTGATAGCCTTTATGATATCAATGAAACGTGTAAGACTCCCAGATAATAGTGGTACTTGTTGGGGTGCAGGGGATCCCCAAAAACAGAGTCTTATAGGATCTTGGGTTCCAAATTTCATGTTATGACTTGAGACAAGTGAGGCCACTATGGCTACAGGAATTTACAGCTGCAGCTTCTAGCTAAGAAGTGATGCCCCTATAAGCTTTTATCAAAGATTGTGACAATTTGTGTGGAGTTTTCTCCATGCAATTTATGAATCACGTCTTTGCATTCATCCTCTAGATTATAACTCACATGCACAATTGAGTTGTTGTGTTGTATTTTGTTTGTATTTCTGCATAACTTATATTTTGTTCTATATTTGAATTTTTTTTACCCACTTATCTTTACACTTCATTAAAAGGATTTAGAGACTGTTATGCCAACATTTTACTCTAATGAGATGTATACAACATACAGTCTTGGGTAGGTTTTCTTTGTTTTGTTAAAACCTAAATGATGCAGTTTTACAGCCTATATGAGGCCAAAGCACGAATCAAAGACTGAACTGAGCTGCCACATCTGGTGGATATCCATCAAGCAATAACACTTACTGCGCAGGGTCAGGGAGCTTGAGGCTACAATGGTAAAATACGTGAGGCTATATTACGATTATTATTATTTCTCTTTATTTATAAAGCACCAACATTATCTGTAGCACTACTTACAAGGGTGCGAGGTAAATGCAAATGACAAAGAAAACAAAACAATTATAAAGTATACTGATATACAAAGACAATAAAATGGAATAAAACAACAATAAAGCAATCAAATTTGCTGCAGATGAGTTGAGGCCCCCATTCAGAAGAATATAAAGACTAAAGGCTTTTATATAATGCTTAGACAGTTAGTATCTACTTTAGGATCAATAATGAGAATACTGGGATGATCTAAGCTTACATCCATTGATTTGGAAAATAAAATAAAATATAAAAGTGGAAAATACTGCAGTTTAGATGCCTAACTAGAGGGTTATGGGAAAAACAATAGACAGCAGTGCGCATGATGATTGTTGAGCAGCAGTTGCAAAGACAAACATCACATATCACTCTCGTGTCATTGGGGGACATGGGAGTGGAGCAAAGATGTAGGCGCAAGACATAATAGAGCAAAGAACAACAAAGGGCCAAAGGTAACAGCAAATTCAATGTACAGTGTAGTATACAAAGCGGGTGTGAGACAAGGGGAAATATAGTTAACAGAGGTCAGGAAACCAGAAACAGAGGTCAGGGGGAATCCATAGATAAAGCTAAGGGTTAAGTGCCAGAGGGTATAATAATTGAACAAGCCAGAGATGAGATGCCATAACCACAATCCAAGCCAGGAAGCATAGTAGTCAGGCATAGGACAGGTTACTGACAGGCTGAAGGCAAACAGGACTATCATGGAGATGCAGCACAAGGTAAAACACCTGAACACTGTCACCCAGATGATGATGCTTGCGCTTTGTGACAGCATGCACATGTGTCAATAGCTGCATCAGAGTGCACATTAATACATATGTTCACAATAGGTCCTCAGTATGGAGAGAAATAGACGCAGGTGGGAACACAGGAGCATGTGCAACTTTCAGCCAAGGATGTGGCATAGGCGTTCACAAAAACACAAAGTTAAGCATTGGAGGTATGGCCCAGTGAGAAACTAATGCCTGCCTAATATAACATTGCAATGTGCATACAGACCATGCCTTGATAAAAAAAAGTTTATTGGACAGCAAACTATTACTGGCAAATTATGCCAATTGTTTAAATTGGATAATACAATACTGTACAATAGAATGTTTATGGCAATACTCCAGCTTGGTATAAAATTAAAGGGAAAGTTTGAGCGAGCAGACCTGTAAGCCTTCACCCTCTAATTCCCATTGCAACAAAGCAGCTACTACACATCACTGTTCTCACTAGTTATTGGTTAGTCTATCTGATAATTGAACTATAGGTGCTTCATAAGAAGCTGATATTAATAAATGAAGACATTTAGGGGTATGGCAGGTGTCCTTTAAAGGGTAATCTGACTGAATGGGTTAAGTTGCTGAGCATTTGGTACATGGTTCTGCTTAGCAGCGTTTATGTTGAATACCAGATAAAAAAATACAATATGTGTGTATAAATGTCTAGCATCTGTCTGTTTTGCTTTAGGCATGCCAAAGTAGGGACCACAGTGTTTCCCTCAGTGTTCACAAACTGTGATATATTATGTCTAGCATTGAAAACTAGACACATAATGGTTCACCAGGGCATTCACTGCGAAATCCATCCTATCAAAGACTATATGGGAAAAAAAATCACAAACAAGTAACACAAAGAGGGCTTTCATCTGTCACATCAATGCACTTGTTACTTCTTTGCGTGACATTTTTGGGGTTACAGCTAAGGGATAGTGATTGACGTGTTAACCCTTTTTGTGCCGACCACTCGACTGAGAGTTTGTGGATTATGCAGGAGAGCTGACAATCTAAAGTGAATCAGCTCCTGAGTAAAGTTAAAGTTCTTGGCTTCACTCTGGACCAGCTCACCCTCTCAGCTTTACACTTTATTTACGATGTACATGTAACCACAAATGAATGAGATGGTTTAATCAAACTTGGTAATTACTGGAAATGGGTATAATCCTGATTTTTAAAATTAATTTGACAGCAAGCTTTACTTGCTTGAATAGAATTAAAAAAACTCTAGAAATTGAGAAAAAACAAAAACAAACATAGGAACAATATATATTAAACAATATTGCAAGGAACAATCAAATATATTCTGTAGAAGTAAAGTATCCAACCAGCAAATAAATCACAAGGTAAATGTTTCATCTCTTTCATTTGATAAGTCCTGAATAGAGTAAATATACACAATAATGGGAATAGAATGGTATATTGGGTATAAAGTAAGGAAGTCATTCTAGCAGTTCTGGATGAACATGAAAAGGTAATAATAGTGCTCTTCTTCAGATGACACAGTGCATGTTTGTGGCTTATTCAGTGCATAAATTAATAGTAATGCAAAATTTAGAATTAAGGACTATAGTTTGTTTTGATTTTTGGACAAATGGCTTAAATCATCTCAATCATTAGAAGTTACATTAATGAAGATTAATGAAGATCAATGCTTTTACTTCAAATAATTTGTGTATTACCTTATTACAACAATATTCTAAAATTAGGCAAACTATCTATTACTATAGGCTGCTTTGCTCCACCACTTTTGTATAATAAAGGGTGGGGCAAGCTTTAGCATACTTCCTGCTGTGTGCTCTGATGTCTGCCTGGAGTAAATCTGAGGCCCGAACTACATCACAGTACAAAGCAAGAAGTCTGCAACAACTGCCCTGCACCTAATTATGCAATAGAGGAACTAAGCACCACAGAGCAACGGACAGAAACCTATAAAGGTCAGAGCTTAAATTAAAATTACTAGCATTGCAAAGTTTAAAGATTATAAATCAAGTATACTTATGCATGTACTTTCAAATTAACAGCATTTATTTTTAGATTAAAGTGGTCCTTTTAGGGTATTAGAGACAAAAGGGGAAGGGATTGTTTGTCTATTGTCCAATGAGGCAGCAGGATCCATGCACAGGAAGTGTTCACTGAGTTGTTTGAATCCCTGATATTATTCCATGGCTCTCATAAGAACTTCTATAAGACTGACTCGTAGCTACAAGAGTTTTTAAAAGTAAATTTGTGGAGCTATTCATTACACACAAAAAAACAAATTCCTTAAAATGTACTTACTCATAACAGGGGGGTTACTTGTAGCTCTAATATGTGCTTGCAGCCCAGTAGGAGACTCCGACACTGAATCTCAGCAATCTGATTGGCTGACATTTCAACTTATCAGAATAAGACTTTAGATTGAGGACCAGGGCATCGATGATCATTGCTGGAGTCATCAAAGGGTGGGTAAGAAAAATTTCCCCCCTGCAAGTGCATTTTTTTTTAAAATTTTGTTAGTATTTTTTTAAATATATTTATTATAGTATATTTTATTTTCTGAAAATAGTTTTTTATTTTATGTCAATATTTTGTTTTATATGCGTTATTTCTATAATTGGGGAAGTATTATGGACTATGGGGATCTTTGTGGACTCCCATGGGTGGATAGGTCTATGGGGTCCATAAAGACACCTATGATAATAGTTAAGGTACCAAGGGGGTCCATACAGACTCTCATGGTTGGGGGTTAGGTTTAGGTACCATGTGGGACTATAAAAACTCCATGGTAAAGGCAGGGCAAAGGGACCGGGGTGATGGGGGGACCAATCCCCCCTCCCCAGATGTTATGGTTTGTTGATTTCTTCCCCTCACCTTGAACTCATGTGCCTATAACTGCCCGATTGCTCTGATCGGCAGCTCTCACAAGGTCATGTAACATAATAAGAATTATCCTGACAGAGGGGGAGGGAGAAGAAGAGTTCAGGGGATACCAGAGATTATGTACCTACAACCTATACAATATAGGGTGGTTAGGTATTGTGGTAAATATAAGTATATATATATATATATTAATTGGATTCATTTAGATAACAAGGGCGTCCATAAGGATCCCCATGGGGTTAATTTTAGGGACCATGGGGGTCAATAATGAATCTATAGTTCATGGGTTAATGTTAGGTGCCACAGTGGTCCATAAGAACCCCCAATGCTATAGTTAGAATACCATGGGTGATCATAGGCACCCACATGGTAACAGGGTTAATTGTAGGAGACATAGGTATCCATAAGGTTAATGGACCCTCCCCCCACCTCACAGCACAAGGGGTGAGATTAAGGGGGCCCAGTGGCCCCTGGGCATTGCCTAGTAAATTTTGGGAATATCCAGACTGTTAGCAGATAGTGGTTATATGGGGGGGAGGATCCCAGGGGATACCCCGGCTCATAGGTGGTAGTAGCTTCTTCAGCCATTCCAACTTCTAGGGGCCTTTTTTCTGCCTTTAGGGGAGGTTGAAGGAACTTGAAAGATTTTTTAATATTTTGACCACTCAGACAGGCTTCCAAGTAAACTTCAGAGAGCTTGGATATCATTATGGGAGCAATGTGATAGCAATGTAGCAAATAGTTATGGTAAGGGCACTAACGACTGAAGATGTTAGGGACATTTCGAGCACTCTGATGGCATTTCTCGTTGTTAGATTTACTTGTGTGATGTGTGAGCTCTGTAGTGTTTAACAAGTGAACTTCACTCCATTTGTTCTTAGATGCGGCATAGAATAGAGGCGGAAGTTGTTAGGCGTCTTTGAGTAGATGGGTTTTCAGGAAGTTGTTCAAACTGGGAAGAGATGGGGAGATTCTGACAAAGCAAAATAGAGAATTGTCAGGTGAAGAAAGACGTGTGTCGAAGGAGGAGGTGATGGGAATATTTGGAGATTAGAACTTATTTGAAGGAGGTTGCAGTATTGTTTAAGGCTTTGAAGGTGATGGTTTAGCAATTTGGACGTAATTCTAGAATGAGAAGCTAGTGAAGGGATTGACAGAGTGGGGGAGCAGATTAGAAAAGGCTGGTTAGATATTAGAGCCTAGCAGACCCATTTAAAATGGATTTGAGTTTGGAGGGTATAGTAAGGGGAAGGCCGGTTAGGTGTGGGTTGCTGAAATTATTAATGAACAAATTAGGATTTTGGCTGTTGCTTGTGAGAGAAAAGGACATATTTTGGAGATGTTTCATAGATGCAGTTGGAAGATTTTTGTAAGTAGTTGGATGTGGGAAGTTAAGGAGAGTGCTGAATTTAGAGTAAAAAAGGCTGTTGACTTGGGGTGTAGGTGTGATTGAGCAGATGTCAAGTGTAAGGTTGAAGTCTGGTGCTGGGAATGTAGTAGAGGGTCGGATGAGTAAGAGCTCATTTTAGTTGTCGGAGTACATCCAGAAGGAAATATTGGATAGACGGGTTGTGAAATGAAATAGTAGGGAGGGAGATATGTCTGAAGAACAAATGTAGATTTGGGTATCATTAGCTTAGAGTTAAAAATGGAACCAAAGTGTTTATTAGTTTGCCAATGGATGCAGCGTTGATTGAGAAAAGAAAGGAACACAAAAAAGAACATTGAGGTACCCAGATGATAACGGATAATGGTGATGAGCTTGTACTCAAGAAGAAAACACTAAAGGAAGGGTTAGATAGATACGATTGGACCTAGTAGAGTGCAGTGTCACAGAGATCAAGGAATCTGATTCTGGAGAAGAAGTGAGTGGTCAACTCTGTCAAAGCCAACGGAAATGTTCAGGAGGAAAAGTTTTGCTTTGGTTGCCAGGAGGTCTTTAGCTTCTTTAGTAAGTGCAGTGTCAGTAGAGTGTTGATGAGTAAAGGTAAGTAAGGGGTTTGATGGCAGAAAATGGGTTAGGCGGTTATAAGTAAGTACAGTTATAAGTGGTTTGGAGGCAAATAAATAAGGCAGTAATTGCAGAGTACTAATCCTAAACCTAATTTAGCATTATCCTCTCTCCTCAAACAAGCCTAATTTTACAAGGCCACTGTAGTTTGAGAATAAATTCATATGTTTGGGATGTATGTAATAATTATGAAGCAACATTAATATTGATACAAGTCATCCTCATGAAAGCATTTCTACAAACAAAAGTCTTTATTATTGCTTGTGTCATGGACTTCTGAGAGCTAGTCTGCATATAGCCTGTCAAGTGTCATTCGTAGTAGCAGTCTTTTAATTATTATTATTTTTTATTAGACTTTATTTCAAGGATATTGAATATAGAAGTTATCTAAATACACAGTGGCTCCCATTTCTCACATGTGTCTTAATCCTATTAGGAAAAAAGTCAAAATGTATGGCACGACTAAAGTAAAATTATTTATACTAATTAAAAACTATAACTATGGCCTTGGTGCTAATATCTATACCTAGTGATAGCTCTTGTTCTAACCTCTAACCCTAAACATATCTATAAACATAACATATAACCCTAAAATACCCTTGATCCCAATCTTTTACTCTAAACATAACCCTAATCCTAACCAATTACCCCAAAAATACCCTTGTCCTAACTTCTAAACCAAAACATAGGCCCAATCCTAACCTCAACCCTAAACATAGCTCTATTCCTAACATGTACAGTGCCTTGCAAAAATAATTACCCCCTTGGCATTTTTCGTGTTTTGTTGCCTCACAACCTGGAGTTAACATGGATTGTTTGAGGATTTGCATCATTTAATTTACAGAACATGCCCCCAACTTTGGAGATGTTTTTTTTTTTGTTCTTTTTATTGTGAAGAAAACAGCAAATAGGACAAAATAACAGAAAAAGTCAATGTGCATAATTTAATGTTAACCCCCCTAAAGTCAATACGTTGTAGAGCCACCTTTTGCGGCAATCACAGCTCCAAGTCACTTTGGATAAGTCTCTATGACCTTGCCACATCTTACCACTGGGATTTTTGCCCATTCCTCCTTGCAAAACTGCTCCTGCTCCTTCAAGTTGGATGGTTTGTGCTTGTGAACAGCAATCTTTAAGACTGACCACAGATTTTCTATTGGATTGAGGTCTGGGCTTTGACTCGGCCATTCCAACACATTTACATGTTTTCCCTTAAACCACTCAAGTGTTGCTTTAGCAGTGTGTTTGGGGTCATTGTCCTGCTGGAAGTTGAACTTCCGTCCTAGCCTCAAATCACGCACAGAGTGGTACAGGATTTGCTCAAGAATATCCCTGTATTTAACACCATCCATCTTTCCCTTAACTCTGACCAGTTTCCCAGTCCCGGCTGCTGAAAAACATCCCCACAGCATGATTCTGCCACCACCACGTTTCACTGTGGGGATGGTGTTCTTTGGGTAATGTGATGTGTTGGGTTTGCGCCAGACATAGCGTTTTCTTTGCCGCCCGAAAAGTTACTCCATACATTTTGGGAGTCTCCCACATGCCTTTTCACAAACTCAAAACGTCCCATTTTGTTTTTTGCTGAAAAAAGCCCAAAAGCCCTATAAAGCCCAACTCTATGGAGCGTACGGCTTATAGTCGTCCTATGTACAGATACTCCAGTCTCTGCTGTGGAACTCTGCAGCTCCTCCAGGGTTACCTTAGGTCTTTGTGCTGCCTCTCTAATTAATGCCCTCCTTGTCCGGTCCGTGAGTTTTGGCGGGTGGCCGTCTCTTGGCAGGTTTGCTGTTGTACCATGTTCTTTCCATTTGGTTATGATAGATTTGATGGTGCTCCTGGGGATCATCAAAGATTTGGATATTTTTTTATAACCTAACCCTGACTTGTACTTCTCAACCACATTGTCCGTTACCTGTTTGGAGAGTTCATTGGTCTTTATAGCAGTGTTTGGATAGTGGTGCCTTTTGCTTAGGTGTTGCAGCCTCTGTGGCCTTTCAAAAAAGGTGTGTATATGTGATGACAGATCATGTGACACATATATTGCACACAGGTGGACATCATTTCCCTAATTATGTGACTTCTAAGGTAATTGGTTGCACCAGAGCTTCATATGGGCTTCATAACAAAGGGGCTGAATACATACGCAGATGCCAATTTTCTGTTTTCTATTTCTAAAAAAAAGTTTTATGTATACATTTTTCTCATTTCACTTCACCAACTTAGACTATTGTGATTGATTTATCACACAAAATTCAGAAACCCGTAACTTACAGCCTCCTGAAGCCTTTGATCTTTCAATTCCGCAAGAGTTACAAAGGCTAAAATCGTAAATCGCTATTCAATTGCTCAATTTTCCCAAGCCCGCAAATGTTTTCTTATAAATGGCAAAACATTGAACTTTAGGCTGTAATGTAACAAAAAAGGTAAAAAGTCAAGGGGGGGGGGTGGGGGGGGGTGAATACTTTTCCAAGTTTCTGTAACCCTAAACATAGCTCTAATCCTAACCAATAACCTAAAATATAGCCTTGATCCTAAGCTCTCACCATAACCCAAACCCTAACACACAGTCTTCACATGTATGGTGCCAGATGCTTCACCAGATGCAAATGTGTCTTTGTTGCAGCACAAACTACTTGTTTACTAGACTCCTTGTTGAACGTTTTTCATGCAAGAAAAATGTTGATCTCCAGTTTGCATTCCAGGAAAACATGGTAGTTCTGTGTCCTTTTAGCTTCTTCTTTCATGCGCTATGTCAGTCTGCTTTGTTGGTGCATTCGCTTTGGAGTTCCCATATTATGCATCTGTCACATGTCAGGGATAATCTGCTGTTAAGTTGTTGTGTTGTCTAATTAGCTGTTCTGTTACTATCTCCTTCTGCTTCACTATTCCATATCCCCATGAGAGATAAGGGTGATATCTGTGTCATAAAATTCACAGGAAAGCTTTTAGCTTGGAGTTTTAAACATAAATTGATAGTCATGTAAGGAAACAAGGAAACATCAAGAATCTTTTGTTTGATATAATTATAAAAATTTTGTTTTTCTAAAAACTATGGATGCTATGCTAATCAAGCGGTATTATTTGCAGCATACCCTAAAATTGCCTTCAGGAAATGTTCTCCCTACATTACATGTTTATGTTAATCTTTTCACTTGCAATATTACGGCACTCAGCCCACATCCGTAAATCCTATGTTGTCTGCAAGAGATTTTGGTGTAGAAAGTATGGGCCATATTTAATTGAGGTTTCGGGCAATCCGGTAGCCTGTAAGTGAGGTCGCAAGTTAATTTGCTATTCAATTGGCGTCTTTTTGCGGGCTCCAAACGGCTTACGAGTTACAGCCTTGAAAAAAACGTGATGGATAAACCCGTAACTTACAGCCTCCTGAATTCAATTCCGCAAGAGTTACAAAGGCTAAAATCGCAAATCGCTATTCAATTGCTCAATTTTCCCAAGCCCGCAAATGTTTTCACCTTATAAATGGCAAAAGAAGGAGAAAATCCTACGAGTGCTAGAGAGGACCCGCAAGAGGGTTCTTAGCACTGTAAAAGCAAATAAAAAATCATTACTGCACTGTAAATAATGGGGAAAGCGATAATAGACATAAGAATTAATTGCACACAAGTCTCAAGCCCGCAAATTGGCAGGAAATGTAATTTATTTTTATGCTTCATTTCTGGGCTAAATCGATTTTGGGTATCAATGAGTTAATACATATCGGGCCACCCATATGGACTAGAATTGTAATGGCATTCATTTTCATAATTCTTTATTTTGCACCTTTGCACGTCTGATCGCATATCGTACCCCCGAACCTAATTGATTGACATGCAACCTTCATGTTTTACTGCCGTAATAGTGATAGTCTCATTTTCTATTGGCTGATTCGAAATGGGAGGTTACGGGCTTGCTTAATTGATCATGTTCCTGCCCTGAACTGCTACAAACCAGTTCATGGTTTACGGTTTGAGCTTTGGGACAGTAACTTGCGAGCTTGAGCAATTAAATAGGATCGCAAACGGAGACAAACGGAATTAAATGTGGCTCCATGTGTTCACTCAGTATATTACCCCAAACCAAGCTTTACAGATGAGAAACGGCTCTAGGAACCAATAGAAAATGAGTGAGAACAAGTTCCGTAACTGTGACAAGGAACCATATATATTTATATATATGTAAATATATTATTTTTGTATTTATTTATATTTATTTAAATTAAATATATGTGACAATTGAATTAATAGATATCGAATCATGTTTATTTTATGTACTAGAGACTTGCCCGTCAAAAATGACGGGGCAATAAAATTGTAAGGCAATTTTGCCACAGACATTCATTTTTTTGGTGGTCTGAGATCCTTCGGCGCTCATTGCAAGCTTGACAACGTTTCGCAGTTTGACAACTATTATATGTGATATATAAATAGACAATGCATTAGAGCATTTGTCCACTGGTTTCCTGATCTGTGTTAACCCCTTGAATACTGGCTTGTGCATTACACTTGATGTTGTAAAATGTGTTGGGGAACAAAACATATCCACAAACCCGACATTCTACTCCAAAACCCAGTCATGATACCAAAACACAGAGGCCTCTGATTTTCTTTAGTTTATATGGACATGCGTGGGTCAGCAACAGGAAAACATTCAAAATGTCTGCTACTTACTGACTAATACATAAACAACACAGGTTTTTATACTAATTTTACATACAGAGAACACTCCATCACACCCTACAGAAAATGGCACATTCCACCAACACCCATCGCTAAGCCAATAAACGATTATTTATATTAGTAGGCCAATAAAAGAAGAGGCATGCACAGATCACACACTAAAAGCATGAACTGCTTACTTCATTCCATTATTGCAATCTTGTGCGCATAGGTCAAGTTGTTGTTCAACCTTGTGGATTACTGGAATGCATTTTGTTTAGACTAAATAATTGCTGACTGTCTCCTAGGAAAAACTGCAAAAAAATTGGAAAAAAATAATTAACCATACCTTATGGCCTTCAATGGAAAAGTACTGTTTCAGAGCTTACATCGAGCCAAATACTAAGGGTAGTTACAAAGGGAATACATGATCTATATATATATATCACATATTATAATTGTCTAACTGCGATTCGTTGTCACGCTTGAGACGAATCGCAGTTTGACAATGATAAACTGCGCATTGCGCAGCAGTAGCCGTGCTTGCGCAGAGCGCGGCGCACGACGCGCATGCGCGCAGCGCGGCCCGAGCCGCGAGCAGATGGGAGAGTGGGGAAGAGGGGGGGGGGGAGAGGCACAGAGGGAGAGTGGGGAAGAGGCACAGAGGGAGAGTGGGGAAGAGACACAGAGGGAGGGGGGAGAGACACAGAGGGATAGGTGGGAAAGAGACACAGGGGAGGTAGAGGAGGGGGAAAAGACACACGGGAGGGAGAACAGGGGGAAGATACACATGGGAGGGAAATGGGGGGGAAGAGGGGAACAGACACAGGGGGAAGGGGGAAAGAGACACAGGCCAGGGGGGAACAGGCACAGAGGGAGAGGGGGGAAGAGGCACAGACGGAGAGGGGGAAGAGACACAGGGGGGAGAGATACAGAGGGTGAGGGAGGAAGAGACACAGAGGGAAAGGGGGAGAGAGGTACAGAGAGAGGGGGGAAAGAAGCACAGAGGGGGGGGGGACAGAGGAAGGGGTGAAGAGACACAGTGGCGAGACACACAGAGAGAGGCGGGGGAAGAGGCACAGAGGGAGAGGGGTGGAAGACACAGAGTGGGGAGAGACACAGAGGGTGAGGGGGAAGAGACAGGGAGGAAGAGGCACAGAAAGAGTAGGGGGAAGAGACACAGGGGAGTGAGAGGAGGGGGAAGAGACACAGGGGAGAGAGTGCAGGGGGGAAGATACACAAGGGAGGGAAATGGAGACACGAGGAAGGCCGGAACAGACACAGGGGGAGGGGGAAAGAGACACAGGCCAGGGGGGAACAGACACAGGGGAGGGTTGGGGGAGACACAGGGGGGAAGAGATGCATGGGAGGGAGAAGGGGGAAAGAGACACAGGGGAGGGGTTTATATGGGACTGCTAAGTGTCAATTTATTGTTATTATTCTTTGCTATGCTGTCTCTTTAACTGCTGCTGCAGCACTCAGCAATGGTTCTAAGCCCATTTACGAGTGGTCTTCAGTACCCATAATATATTTTTCATATTTTTGTAGTTATGTCACCGCCTTGTTTTGAGAGAGATCTGTAAAGTCTGATTAGAATAGAGTTTTGATGTTACTTGTAAATTTTTGTCAGTGCAAAAATCAGTGGAAAAGTTTGCCATAATTTTCGGCTTTGTCTTGCCACAGTCACTCGTAGCAGTTCTCTCACAATGTCTCCGGAATGGGTGATTAACATAGCTAGCGAGATTTACTTTGCTCTAAACATGGTGTAATCTGTGATAGAGGGGATTAGCATAAAGGCCTAAAGTCTCAAATGTTCTAGAATACATTTTTTTTACAAAACTTTCTAGGAAAAAATAATGAGATATATGCTACTAGTGAAGACTGCAAACAGACATCAATATTAAAAACCATTACAATTTCAGGATATGTACTGACAACACCTTTGGCACTCATAAGATCATGGGTTTGAGTGGAAACTCAAGGCTCAGGGAAA
The DNA here is from genome assembly GCA_027410445.1 of Discoglossus pictus. Classification (NCBI taxonomy): domain Eukaryota; kingdom Metazoa; phylum Chordata; class Amphibia; order Anura; family Alytidae; genus Discoglossus; species Discoglossus pictus. The sequence continues at coordinate 37,458,249 of CM050165.1, read as the reverse complement.
ATGAAGGTAACTTAAACATTGGTTCCAGTCTCCTCTTACTTGAACATGTAGTGCATTTCATTGCAATCCAATGTAAATCAAAAGTCTTATTGGATTTTATTTTTTTAATCTATAACTAAAATAGATTTATCTTAAAAGCAGCACCGTGCTTAGTTTATATGCTATCTTAGGTCCATACAGATTTGTGTGTACAGACACCCTACTTATAACTTCTCTTTTTTTTATTTATATATTTGTTGTTGTTGTTTTTTACTTGTTCAGTCACATCCAACTCTCCGTGACCCTATGGTCTGCAGCACGCAAGATACATCTCTTAATCACTGCCCCTCTAAGCTCCATCAAGTTCAGGTTTGTTGCTTCAGTGTCCTCATCTCTGCCTCTGTCATCCCCTTCTTCTTGTGCCTTCAATCTTTCCCAGCATCAGAGTCTTCTCTAGGGAATCCTACCATCTCATGATATGGCCCAAATATTTGAGCTTTAGCCTCATGATCATACCTTCTAGTGAACACTTTGTCTTGATTTCCTGAAGTATTGATTTATTGGTTCTTCTTGCAATCCAAGGGACTCTAAGTAGTTTTCGCCAACATCACAATTCAAAGTCGTCGATTCTACGGCATTTTTTATGGTCCAGCTCTCACATCCGTATGTTACTATTGGGAATACCATAGTTTATTTATATATACAGTATATCAAAATGCATCATACAGTATATATAGTTGTGGTAATTACGATGTTGGTCACGTAAGGTTAAAAGTTACGGGCTACCGAATGCGCAATCAGGGGCATAGGCTCTCATTGCGCACCTCGCCATAGGCACTCATTGTGAGGCACTCACGACTTTACTGCAATTAGCACGACTTTGTGCAAAAAGCGGTTGACCTTTCAGGGTCCTTTTAAGGGTCATCTGTCCTATCAGAGTTGTTGTTTGCTGAGGATGCTCCACCGGTGGAGGATGGAAACAGATTTAAAGCGCCCATGGCTACGAATCACGTAGCATTATGACGTGTCTCGTAATTCTATGAAAAAAGGCTCAAAATGAGGCTGAAGCCAGTAAAACTTAGCCAATCATCGCGAAGCATGCAAGACTTTGAAAATAAGAACCAACAGCTCTCGTCGCGAGCAACGCAAGACTTAAACAGGGACATAGAGCAGAAAGACACAGGGGAGGGAGAGGGGGGGAATGGTGAAAAGAGACACAGGGGGTGAGAGGTGGGCAAAAGAGACACAGAGGAGGGAAATAAGGGAAAAAAACTCAGGGCAGGGAGAGGAGAGGAAACATGGGAGGGAGAGGGCGGAAACAGACACAGGCACTCATTGCAGACCTCGGGGCTCACAAGGAGCACCAAAGGCGCTCATCGTGAGGCACAAAAGTTGCAGGTTAGACAACGTCTGCAAGGCAGAAAAGTGACAGGTTGCCTGAGGCCTGCACTGAGTGGCGAAGCCACTAATGGCGGGGCTCGCAATGAGCGCTGAAGGTGCCTATTGCGAGGCATGAAAGTGGTGGGTTGGCCAAGGCCTGCAATGAGAGGCGAAGCCGCTCAATGCTAGGCCCATAAAGCAGATTATGGGAGAGGCTCTCAAAGAGCTCCGAGCTCCGAAGGCGCTCCTTGCGAGGCCGCGTTGAGCACCGAAGGCGCTCATCGCAAGGCATGCAAGTTAGAGGGGGGTAAGAGCCTGGCATTGTATGGCAAACACAATTGCCGGCCTTCTAATTTTATTGCTGTAATTTTTGACGGGCAAGTTGCTAGTCTAGTATATTTACAGACATAAATGTTATTACATATAGACATTCCAGTGCACATTTACCTTCCATGACATTGCACAGACATCTTCAGGCTGCTGCAGCTTCCTGAAAATGTGCTGCCCTGTCCATTTATTTTTCTGTCTCCCTTCTTGACTACTCTCCCTCCTTCTTCTTTAGTCTATTATACCCCAACTTCTCCAACCCCTTTTAAAACAATTTAATTAGGGTAAAACCAGATATTTCCCTAACATAGGCCTTGATTACATTGTCTACTCATGGAATAAAATGTAATATTGTCAACAAGGGTCCCTCTAAAAAATCATGGACAATGGCTTTAATCAACATAGATTTGCATGCCTGCATAGCATGGATGAAGAGTGGATCCAGGGTGTCGCTTGACATTGCTGGATCCAAGGAGGGTAATGTAATAATTACCAATTTCTTTTTTACAGAATTTTTATTTTTAATTACTGTATTTATTTAATTTACTGTAATTCATTTTTTTTATTTTCTGTAATATATTTATTATTTTTAGTAATTATTTTCAGTGAGGTAATGTATTATTTTGTGTACCTTTAGATTAGGCTTTGTGGGGTTAGTGATAGGGACTAAAGGTTGGGCAGTAGACCTCCATGGAGGGATAGGGATCCCGATGGTAGAAAGCTTAGGGCCTGCATCCTAGGGGCCTCATTCTATTATCGGCCGTAGGCGATGCGGGGCCGCAAGGACCGGCCGCAGGGTATTTGCCTATTCTATTCCCTTCCGGCCGTGGGCTCCGGCAGGCTTGCGTGCGGCGCCTTGTTATCCCTTGCGGGCACGCGCCGCAGGAAAGCGTTTGATCTTAAACGGCCGCAAGGGTTTTGGCCGCAAGAAAACCCTGGTTGCTTTTCTATTGCTCCGGGAACCCTCTCGGCAAGGCTAAAACCGAGCCGCAGCTTACTTGCACCAAAAAGGTCCCGCAAGCACACAATTAAGCACATAATAAAGCCATCCTGCACTTTGATGAGACTATAAAGTGATTGTAGGTGTTAGCATTCATAGCACAACATTCCCCTACACTCAAATCCGAAAATAATTTTTATTTTAATTCATGTCAAATATCCGTGGACAAAGTCCCGAGGGCTTGGTGCACCTCAGACCCGCCCAGGCTGCCAGACGGAAAATAAACCGTTAATGAAATAGCGGATGTGGGCTGATGTGCAAGCTTGAGAGGGGGTTGCTATTAATCCTCATGTCCCCCATTATGATCCCTAGCATTTACAGAGCTTTACAGTGCCATCTTGAATTTATATTTGCATTTAAAGTTTTCTGACCTTGCGGCCCGTTGCAAGATATGCGGCCGGCCGTAAGGGGGATATCCTTGCGGCGCCGTCTATTTGAATTGCAAGGTAAAGGTAGCTCTTCACAAGGCCGTAAGACGGCCGCAAGGAATCGCAGCATTGCGGACGTTTTACGGCCAATAATAGAATGAGGCCCTAGGTGATTATTGTGATCATGGGAGTAGCTAGAGCTCCCATAGAGGTCCATAGGCACCCCCATAGTGGATAATCATTAGGTGACATGAGGGGTCAATAATGATCTCCATGGGGACTAGTTATAGGGCCCTTAGGCATCTGAATTGATTAATTTTGTGGGCTTCACAATGGTAGACAATTCATTGTTTCTTCACAAAAAGTTTTCTTCAATCAAAATTTTGAAGAAAGCATGCAAATGACTGCAGAGAGCATCTAACACAATATATGTTCACAGAAGTAAACTTTTTTATTACTGTTCACAATGAATGGTTTGAACTCTTTTTACATTAGTTTACATGCTTTTTTGGTTGCTGTTTATTAGTTCAGTTGTGTCCGACTTTCACAGCATGTCAGGCACATCTGTCAGCCACTGCCCCTCTGAGTTCTCTGAAGCTCCTGTCCATTGGTTCAATTACCTTATCTATCCATCTCTGCCTTTACTATTCCCTTCTTTGCATGCTTTCAAATTTTCCCAATATCAGAGTCTTCTCTAGGGAATCATGTCTTCTCATGATATGACCAAAATATTGGAGCTTTAACTTCATGATCATACCTTCCAGTGAACAGTTTGGCTTGATGTCTTGTAGTATGGATTAATTGGATTTTCCTGAAGTCCAAGGAACTTCACAAATCACAATTAAAAAGTGCTTAACCTTCTTGATGGTCCAGCTCTCACATAGCCAGGACGCCTGAGAGTGAGGTTGCAACTAAAAAAAATGGCCGCCGAAAAAAATGAAAACGAGGCTACACCACTCTGAGCTGTGCCAAACACAGCCAGCGACGTACGAGGTAGAAAAATCACTAATAGGAAGGACGCAAAATGCTCGCGAAAACACAGAAAACATAGACTAACTAACCAACGGTTTTGTCGCGCGCACGCATCCTTTATATAGGGCACACTTGCTACAGAGCTGATGACAGACATTTTCTGCTGCCGGAAAATCCAAAGAGATTGTTAGCTTTTCAGGATATTGATAACTGAATATTAATTACAAATAGGTAAAGTATAATAATTAATATTACTATTTATTAATAAATAATTAATTAATTTAGTTATTATAAAAAAAATATATATATATATATATATTATTATTTACAAATATTTAGCCACAAACTTATAATTTACACTGACTTTAGTTTATGAATTCATTCATGCTTAGCTCTTTGGAATATATTTATTCATTGATTAATTAATTATTAATCTACATTAATTTATTAATTATTAATTAGTAAACATTATCAAAAATAAATAAATAGGAAATTTTAAACTGCCTTTAGTTTATTAATATATTAATGCTTACCTCTTTCTAATATATTTATTAATTAAGTAATTAATTATTAATGCACATTGATTTAGTAATTAGTAATTAGTAATCATTATGAACAACAAATATTCCATATTTTACAATTCCTGTAGTTTATAAATATATTAATGCTTAGCTCTTTATAATACATGTATTCATTGATTATTAATGTACATTAATTTATTAATTATTAATTAGTAATCATTATCACAAAAAAATGTGTATTTTACAATGCAATAAATAAATATAGATTTCAGATTGCACTTATATATCTGCATTACTGATTATTAACCTACATTACTTTATTAACTATTAATTAGTAATAATTACAAAAATAATAATTAAATTAAACACAAACAATATGTATATTTTATAATTCACTCACATATCCGTGTTGCTTCTGATTGCCTGATAGGGATGAATCTAAATATTACAAATGCTTTTTATCTTATTTGACAGTTTCATCATCTCTGCAGCTGACTGATTACCTTTACAGGTATATCATTTAATTATGTTCTTATGGAGGAAAAAAGTATTAAGTCTTTTTATTTTGGATTGATGACAGTTATTGATTAATTAACATATATTAATATACTAATTAATGAATTAATAATCATTACAAACAAAAAAAAAACTTTTTACAGTGCAATAAAAATAATAAAAATGTTGAACCTGCACTTATATATCTGCCTTACTGCTCATTCATGTACATTGCTTTTGTAACTATTAATTAATAATAATTCCCCCAAAAAACAAAAAAACACACTTTTGATGCATAAAACAATATGTACTGTACATTTTAAAAAGCAATTACATATCTGGAGTGCTTATAATTGCCTGACAGGGATAAGACCTTCAAAGCACTTAAATATTTCAAGCAGTTTCTTAGATTCTGATACGTGCTACATTTAATATTTTATACTGTTGTTATTTATGAAAATATTGATGATTATGTGTTTATGTTTTGCATGTATGCCAATTAAACATCATACTTTCAATGCTTTATGAATTAATTGAATACAAACATTCAAAATAATTTTCATGTCATTTTACAGATTCCTCATATCTGCAACTGAAGATACATTTCAGAGGTATATGATTTCACATATTGATGACAGTTAATGATGAATTAATTAACCTATATTCATTTAGGGCCTCATTCACTTGGGATTTGACCAACTGAATAGGGTTCTATATAAGCACATAGCATATTTTTTTACAGAAGTTTTTAGTTACTGAACATCTATCCAAAAGCTAGGTCTTCACCAACTAAAAACTTCTGTAAAAAAATATGTTATGTGCTTATATAGAGCCCTATTCAATTGGCCAAATTGCAAATGAATGAGGCCCTTAGTATTTAATTATTCATTAATAATTACAAAAATAAAAATAAACATTACTTATGCATTATGCTTACCTAATTAACTTTTAAAGAGCGCAAATTGCACCTCATAAGTTGATTGATTTATTCATTAATTAAATAACATCATTGAACATTATTTATTTTTTTTAATAAAATTTTTATTGAAAGGAATACAGAATAAAGACAGGTATTAGGTACATTAACACATAAGATTGTCTGTAAACACATATACCTGTGATCAACTTTCTAGCCTCTCCTTTACATATTTTTTCTTTTTCTCCTTTCCCTTAAAATTTGACGTTATTGACAAGTAATCTAGATCTTTTAATTTAAGCAAGGGAAGCATGAACCAACAAAACTTATTTACATAAAAACTGAAACTTTAAATAAACAAATAAATATATAACTATGGAGATAATGGAGGAATCACTAGATCAAGTTGAGTCTATACAGTTATTATGCATACATTCACCTCCAGTGCTGTGTTCCTGATGTACCAGTCAGATCGCAGCATCCAGATCCAGTCCTCGAGTCTCCTCCACCCCAGGCCTCTTTTTGGTCTAGTTCTATATAGTTATTGCTATAATGCTATCTGTGGACCCTTCAGGACAGAGGGGAACCTAACGAAGACTCTAGCCAAGGTCTCCAGATTTCTTGGAACTGTGTCACCGTATCTAGAATAGCAGATGTTAACCTTTCGTTTATTGCTATGTAATTTATTTATTTTTATAACCTCTTGCACATTTAACTTGTCTGACTTCCATTGGCTGGCTATGTGCACTTTGGTGGCTGCGGCCATTATCTGAAATAGCCTATTCTGTTTTTTTGATAAGTTAGGGAGTTTAACCCCTAGCAGGCAGGACTCCATAGTTGCTGTAACTCTTATATCAAATAGCGATGTTGCCATCAGTGCTATTTTTTCCCACAACCTGTGAACTTTCTGGCATAGCCACCAGGTATGAGCGTGGTCTCCTATCTGTGAACAACCCCTAAAGCAGTTACTGCTCACTCTGGGATCGAATTTGTTGAGTTTGTCTGGGGTGCAATATATTCTCTGGAGAACTTTTATAGATGTCTCTATGTGCATGCAGTTACTTGTTGCCCTGCGTCGGTTGGAGAATTACTTCTGCCATTTTTTCCAATCCCATACATCTCCCAGCTCCCTTTCCCACTTACAGATATATGATGGTTTATCTGTATTGTTTGCTTTAGTGAATGTGTCATATAAAGAGCCTAATATTCCTTTCTTTAAGGGAAGAGTTTTGCAGATTACTGAAAACCAGGAGGTTTTTGGGGGTCCAAATTTTTTAAAATGCTTCACTAGCCCAGCTTCTTATTTTTAAATAGTTATAGTATTCCCCTGGGGGGAGAGTATATCTTTCCTCAAACTGTCTCAGGGTCACCAGGCGATTCCCCATAATCCAGGAGCCTAACTTATCCAGATCTCTGGAAGCCCACCAGTGTTTAGACGTAATACTCATGGAGGCCCAGATATCATGTGAGGAAAGGACCGACCAAAGGGGGGATGTACCTATGTCCAGTTTATTTTTAGATCTGACCCATTTCCATGTTGTTAAAGTTAGATTTATTATGGGTTTGGGTGGGTTCTTATCGGAATCTTCTCTTCAGGGACCCAAATTAATGCGTTCCAGCTGTGTTGTTGCATTTGCTGTTGTTCCAAGAAGGCCCAACTCGGCTGATGTCTTACTGAGTGTGTCTGTGGTAGTTGGGACAGTCTAGCTGCTTTAAAGTAGTTACGCAGGTTTGGGCATGATAGTCCCCCTTCCTTGCTATGTCTGAACATTACTTTCTTGGGGATACAGGATTTTTTGTTTTTTCCATATATATCTAAAGATGTTGGACTGGAACTGGTCCAATTCCTTTAAAGAGATTGATATAGGGAGTGTACGGAAGAGGTACAGAATCTTTGGGAGGATGCTCATTTTAACCGCCGCTATTCGGCCGGTCCATGAGAGAGGGTAAGCTCTCCATCTGTGCAAATGCTCGCTTAGTTTTTTGTATAGGGGGAGATAGTTAGCTTTGTACAACTCAGAAATTTTAGGTGTGATGTTGACCCCTAAGTATTTTATATGTTTGGTGGACCACGCAAAGGAAAATAGGGCTTTCAGATGGTCTATGTCGCCCTGTGCCATGCCTAAGCTCAGAGCTTCCGATTTCTCCAAATTCAGCCTAAGTCCTGAAACCTTACTGAACTTGTCAAGAGTTGACATCAGTGCCGGAATAGAGATCCCGGGGTTTGTTAAGGTGCATAGGATATCATCCGCGAAGAATGAGCATTTGTACTATTGCAGCCCCACCTGTAGCCCTTGGATTTCCCCATCCGCTCTAATGAGTTGCGCTAGGGGTTCCATAACAATGGCGAACAATAGGGGTAAGAGTGGGCATCCCTGTCTCGTTCCTCTCTGAATGTTAATTTGGGCTCTGTGGTCACCTGGTAACCTCAGGAAGGCTGTTGGGGCCTCATAATACGTACGGAGTAGGGTGATAAACCGGCCTCTGAAACCAAATCTATCCAGAGTTTTAAACAGAAACGGCCATTCGACCGTGTCGAAGGCCTTCTCTATATCTAGAGCTAGCAGGCACATTGGAGAGTTGTTTTTCCGCACTAAGTATTGGATGTTAAGGATACGCCTGACATTGTCCCCTGCTTGTCTATAGGGTATAAACCCCGCCTGGTCTTTATGGAGGATTTCTGGCAGAAACTTGGAGATTCGGGTTGCCATTATTTTGGCCATTAGCTTGACATCTCCATTCAGTAAGGATATGGGCCGGTAGTTTTTCACCTCTAGGCTATCCCTACCTTCTTTTGGTATTACTACCAGTTCCGCTTGGTCTAGCATTTTTTCCCCTCTCATGATAGCGTTGAATAGGGATGTCAGATACGGGTTTAATAGGGTTTCAAACTTCCTATAGTATTGGTTAGAGTAGCCATCCGGCCCTGGGTATTTACCTGACTTAAGGCCCTGAATTGCTGTTCTCACTTCTTCTTGTGAAATATCTAGATTAAGGTTAGCTAATTGTTGTTCAGTTATTGAGGGGAGGTCGATGGTATTTAGGAAGGAGTCAAGGTCCAACCCCTCTGCCAGTTTACCTGATGAGTAGATCTGCTGGTAGAAGTTTTGGAACTGCCTCTGTATATCCCTAGGGCTGCAGGAGACTATGCCGTCTGGCTTCCTAATCTGAGTCACTCTAGACTGAGTCTCCTTAGCTTTCAATCTCTTAGCTAACATTCTGTCTGGCTTGTTAGCTTTCCAATAATATAGGTGTCTAGTCCTCCTCATAGCTTTCTCTGTATGGGCAGAAAGTACTCCGTCTAACTCTATCCTGACTTTGTTGATTTGGCCACGGAGCTTAATGGCGGGGCAATTTTGATTGAGTTTTTCTAGGCTGTTTAGGGTCGATGTTAAATCCTCCTCTTTCTGCCTGAGTTCCCTCCTATGCCGGGCTGTCAGTTTGATGCAGCAGCCCCTTATATAAGCCTTGTGAGCTACCCAAATCCAGCCAACCCCTGTATCAGGAGAATCATTCAGTTCGAAGTACTGCTTAATGTCCCCCGCTAAGGATGCTAAGCTGATGGGATCTGACAGAAGGTGCTCGTCGATCCTCCAGCTCCTAAATGGGGATAGATTAGGGCCTAACGTTAATCTAATAGCTACCATTGCATGATCAGACCAGGGGCAGGAGACAATGTCAGATTCCCAGATATCATCAAAGAGTAGAGAGCTTGTTAGGAACGTGTCTATCCTCGAGTAGGTGCCGTGTGTGGGGGAAAAGTATGTGTATTCCCTATTATCCGAGTGTAGGCCTCTCCAGGCGTCCACTAGGCCCATTTTGGCCATTAGCTGTTTAATTTCACCCCGTTTTTTTGAAAAGCTAGAATCTTGGACATGCCCTGATCTGTCGAATGCTGGGTCTAGGGTCAGATTAAAATCCCCCCCAATCACCAGTTTGCCTAGATCTAGTGTGCCTAACTCTCTTAGCATGTTAATCAGGGTTTGGTGTGGTGATTTTGTGGGGGAGTATAGGGAAAGTAAAGAGATTCTTTGGCCTGAAATTAAGCCAGTGACCAAAACATAGTTCCTCTCTTTGTCTATTCTAGTATGCTCCGGGATGAAAGGGAAATGCTTATGTATCAGAATGGCTGCCCCTGCTCTTTTGAGTGGCCATGTACACTGTCGGATACTCTCTATGTAAATATTTTGGTTTACCCTCATGTGTGAAATGAGTCTCCTGCATGAAGATAACCGAGGGTCTCAACTTTTTATATTGCCTAAATGCTTTCCTCCTCTTAAAGGGGGAGTTAAAACCCTTAACATTGTGAGTTATAAATATGTACTCTGAGCTACTCATTGTGGTTTGGTGGGTAGGTGTGCATGGTCTGCCCGGCTACCTTTTATTCCTTGTCCGACGTCCACTCTTTGGTGACCTGTAAGGGATGGAGGCCTGGAGGGGAGGTTCTGGGGTCGGAGACTCCGTCCGCTGTCAGTCCAGGGAGAAACAGAAAGAGACAACATTAGATTTACATTTGACCAAGTTACTTCTGCAACATACATTCTTCTAATCTCCTGTCGGCTAGTCCCTTGAGCTAGGTTTTCTTGGCTGCCCAAACCCCGGCTACTGTCATCTGTGGAGATATAGCCCTCCGAATGCATTTCTATCTGTCTTTCTGGACTTCGATATATTTTGCTGGTTGCCCCTTGGGGGCTTACTAGCTTCTCTATCAATTCTAGATCTATCCTTTCTCCAAAAATAATAACAATTAACCTCAACAACATTTCAACTAAATGATGTAAACTAGGATATTCCCCGTCCATGTCGGGTAACTGGTTCTGACAGGCCCTTCACTTGAGGCCTCGACTAACATATGTCTTAACTAAAGTCTTCAGTGCCTATTATAGTCCCACTAAAGCAGGTCAAAAAAGTCCCATAAGCAGATGAGGAAATAAAAACTCGAAACTACTTCCTGATGGTGGGTAGCCTTCACTCCGATCGCGGTGGTATCAGGCTTTCCGGAGACGGGCCCCTGTCACCTCTGTGCTGAGTATTAAGCCCCCCTTGGCTCCTACGGGGCAGATTCTTGTCTCTATAGTTCCTGGGGGGGAGCGGGTCTTCTCTTGGTAGCTGTGACCCTACTACAGTCCACTGTTTCTTCGGTATGGGAGGAGGTGGAGGGAAGTTGCGCTCCTCTGCCGGGAGGTCTGCTGGGCAAAGATGGATCTGTCGTAGTACTGCGAGGCAGTCTTCTAAGTTGCGGGTGGTGTGTGAGGTCCCTTGGTAGTTGAAGGTGAGGGCAAAGGGAAAATTCCACCTGTACTGAAGCTTGTTATGCTGCAAAATCGCCAGGGCCGGTTTCATCTGTCTCCTTCTGTCTAGTGTGTTGGGGGATAAGTCTGCATACACTTGTAGGGTGGAGTTATCTGGCCCTTTGACTGCCTGCATCTTTCTTGTTTCTGCTAAGAGACAGTCTCTGGCTTGTTGTCTCAAGAATCTCACCACAACATCTTTGGGGGCCTCTGGACTTCTCGCCCCTCCTAGCGATCTGTGGGCTCGTTCAATTTCGAGGACTTCCTTTGGTTGATCGGGTAATATAGTAGTGAAGGTTTCATTTAAATACCCTGCCAGATCTTGCGTAGTCCTAGGGACCCCCCGGACCCTGATGTTGTGGCGGCGGGATCGGTTCTCTAGATCTTCAATCTTATCAGTCAGCTCCATGATGCTGTATGAGTTCCGATCTATGGTGGACCTGTCATGTTGCTGTGCTTCTCCCATCTGATCCACCATCTCCTCCAGTTGTTTCAGGTCTTTTCTTAAGGGTTCAATTGCCTTGGCTAGGAGCTGCTCTATCGTTGCTATGGATCTGGGCGATAGATCAATGTGTTGTTTTGACCTCTTGGGAATCTCCTCCTGATCAGATGATTCATAGTGGTCTGAAGCTGAATCTGGTGGAGATGTCGGCTTTGTTGTTTTAGGTGGGAAGTGCTCCCGGATGCCCTTTGCGGAGGAGTTCTTTCTACTTTTCTTCATTTCTGAAGGCAGAGACGTGCGTGTTTCAAGGGCTGCAGTACTCTTCCTCTTTACCTTCTCTGCTTTCAATTCCCTTAGGAGTGTATAACTGTGGATTTCGTTAGACCAGTGTGGTCCAGGGCTGTGTTCTCATATGAGATCGGTCCTTGTAGCTTGTTAGTCAAGGCCTCCTGTTAGGAATCCTTCACATCTCTTGACTCAGTGCTTCACATCGTTCCTTACAGGCTCCACCAGATACAGGTGAAGGGGGACTTTCAGGCTAATTATCTTGGTATACATCCACAGCAGTTTTGCTGAGTGGCCACAGGGTGGCAGCATAGGATCTCTGCAGCCGTGTTCAAGTAGTACTTTCTAGAATGTCCCAAGAGATTAACTGCAGGATTATCTGAGGAGCAAAAGTCAAGGTGTTAAAAAGTCCCCGCTTGATACCCTGAGGGTGGCAGGAACCTCTGCAAAAGTAAGCTTGCAATGATTTCTTGTCCAGTTGAGCTCAATGCAGGATCTGGCGCTGTCAGGGTTAAAGCTCCAAAATAGATTATTAGTTGCTGTATTCTGCTGGTGAAATGTTCTTCCTCAGCATGAGGGATAAGACCCAGTTTGGAGTGTCCAGAGGGGCTAGCTCTTCCTGGGGCTTAAACTCCTGGATGTAGGTCAGATGAGAGATGAGTCTGCGTCTGTCTCCATGCTACCATGGGGTGCCTCAAAATGGCGGCCGCGATTTCGCGGGCTTTTCTTCTGCCCCTTATTCCTGCCCTAAGGGCTGCTGTGCAGCCTGATTATCCCTCTTGTGGGGCTCTTTGGGCTTATGGGGTTCCCCTGCTGGCCCCTGGGTATCTGTGGAGTGTCCTGGGTGCCCTCGGGCTCTATAGAGGGAGGTATCTCTTTGGCAGGTACTGCTGTGGCTTAATAAACATGGTGGCCCAGTGCTCCTACCGGCTCCTGATTTCCCCCCCACAGTACCTTGCTGTTCTTGATGGTAAGCGGGCTCCTGCTGGTGCCTCCGCCGGTCTGTGTCTCCCGTGCAGTGAGAGCCAGCGCGCAGGACACGCTGCTGCTGTGTGGCAGTTACTGGCCTCTGAGTGCTCCAGCACTCCTCCAGGGCCCCTGTTCTTTATCCGGAGTGATTCTCTGGGGGTCCGGCAGCTTCCCCTGGTGCCCCCTGATGTTTATGGAGGTGACTCAGGAGGTTCACAGGGCTAAATTACCCCAGAAATCCGGCGTTCCCGACGGAGCTCTCTCCTCACGCGTCCTGCTGGTTAGGACGCTGGCTCCGGCCCCTATTGAACATTATTTTAAGGCCAATCTATACTTTGCTCATAGCTCTTTGTGTTTGCCCTTCTTTAGAAAAAACATAATTACCTCTTTAGGTTTACCATTGATGACAGTTATTGATTAATTCATTAACATATATTAATTTATTAATTACTTAATAATTAATTCTTACAAAAAAAAATATTTATCAAAATATATATGTGCAGCTCTTTAGTTTTTAATAAAAAAAACTCCATAATGGATTAATTTATTTCATGTAAATGCTTTTCAAATCATTTTTATTCTTTCATTACTGCTATTTAGGTTTTGCATTGAGAGAAGGTAAAAACAATATGTAAATACAAAAAAAAACATTACATCTTACACCTGTATTTACAATTACAGATTACAATGGCGGACAACGGAGAAGATAGGATTGAACGCAAAAGAAGAGCAGCAAGGTAAAGGATGCAAAGGTGGAGAGATGCACAGTCACCCGAGACTTCACAACGTTTAAGAGAAGAAGACAGACAGAGACTTTTAAATAAAATAAAAATGAGTAAGAAAACACAAAGTGAGTGTGCTGGAGCTGCAAAGAAAAGAAAAAGTAAACAAAAAAATGTCTGTAAAACATTGCCTAATGAACCAATATTGCCTCATGTCACCAATGTTTATACATATGACACCAGTGTAGAGATAGAAAGTTGTAGTGATATCTATGTTGAGGAAGCTCAGGATACTGCGTTTATTAGAGCACTAACAGTAGACACTCATTATTGTGGATTACTCAATGTGGTTTGTCAGTTTTGTCAAGGGAAGACCAACTGACGGAGACTTCATTAGTTGCTGTCAGAAAGGAAAGGTAAGACTTCCATAAAGACACACGTTTCCAGATTACTTACAAAGTATAATGAGCGATCCAACATTTCCAAATTATACCAATTAAAAAAAAAACATCAGGTCTTATAACAGTGCAATTTCATTTGCTTCTATGGGTGCTACATTAGCAGAAAATGTCCCAGGACATGGTCCATATTGTTTTAGAGTTCAATTACAAATTTACCACCCCACTTCACATATCCACCCACAAGAAGGAGAGCAAAGGAAATTTGCACAGTTATATGTCTTAAATACACTGGAAGCTGTTGAACAACAGATGACACTTCCAGAAAAGAAACAGTGTTTGCTCATAGTCTTTGAACAGCTGGATAAAATTATGGCCAACAACCCATACAGTCAAGCATACAAACAATTAGCACAGGTTGAAAAAAAACAACAGCAACATGCTCAAATACATAAATTGCCAATGCCAAGAGTAAATATGTTTTTGAAAAGAGATCACAACACAGATCAAAGATGGTATAATTTACCAACAGTAAATGAGGTTGCCATGGTCTTTAAAAATGAGGATGGTGAACCACCTTTACAGCTGGATATTAGAATATATCCATGCAATGAAGACCAACCTTTTATAAACATAAATATATTAAGTTGTAATTTGGATCCAATGACACATCCCATTTTCTTTCCAAAGGGTGAGCCAGGATGGGAATCAAAATTACAATTGCAAAGTTATCCCAATAGTAAAGTTTGTGTTAGAAGCAATATTTCTATGCTGGAATATAAAGTGGCACAAACTGCTATTCGAGATCATTTTAATCCTATTTTATGTGGGGGCAAATTTACACAACAATGGATTATTGATACCTATCTACAAGTCGAAGCAAATAATCTAAATGTTATCAAATTTCAACAAAACAAGCTTTGCATAGAACAATATTGTGGATTGATGGATTATGTCGCTGAATTGGCTACCATAAGAGACATTCCAGCTGGAAGAGCAATCATTTTGCCATCCATTTTCCAAGGATCTCCTCGCAATATGCGAGAAAGATAAAATGATGCCATGGCTATTGTGAGAAAATTTGGAAAGCCTGATTTATTCATTACATTCACATGTAATCCACAATGGCCAGAAATCAAGGAAAATTTTAATCTTGGACAAAATACTTCTGACCGACCAGATTTAGTGGCAAGAGTATTCAAAATAAAACTCAATTCATTAATACATGATATAACTAACGCACAGTTATTTGGAAAATGCGTGGCTTTTGTTTATACCATTGAATTTCAAAAAAGAGGCCTGCCACATGCACACATACTTTTAATCCTGCAGGAAAAAGATAAATTGAATACTACAGAGAGAGTGGATTCAGTAATTACACCTGAATTGCCACATCCAGTAAAATATTTTAAACTTTATGAGCTTGTAACACACAGAATGATACATGGGCCATGTGGAGATATCAATCCCAATTCACCATGTATGGAAAATAAAAAATGTACAAAAGAGTTCCCAAAACAATTTCAAATGCAAACTTATGCTAATTTTGATGGATACCCTTTGTATAAAAAAAGACAAACAGCTATTATCCGTGGCCAAAAGGTTGATAATAGATATGTAGTTGCATACAATCCCCATTTGCTGATAAAGTACAATGCACACATAAATGTGGAAGCTTGCACTTCTAGCAAATCCATCAAATATGTTTATAAATATATATACAAGGGATATGTTGCAGCAACTGTTATTGTGCAATGTGCACAAAACGATAAGGAAAATCCGATTTTACATGACGAACTTTCAAATTATTTAGATGCTCGCTATGTCAGTGCTCCAGAAGCACTTTGGCGTTCCATTTGCCACACAGTCAGTTTATTTGCTTTTTTGCAGGCAATGAAAGAAATGCCTTAGCCCAAAGTGAACATCGAGAAACAACACTTACTGCTTGGTTTCAATTAAACTGCCAGGGCACTGTGGCCAATTGACAATTTTTATACATTGAGATTCCATATCACTATGTATTCATAAATGGGCAATGGCGACAACAAAAAAGAGATACTCATAAAATTATCCCACAAATTTATACCGTCAGCCCAAGAGACATTAAATTTTGCAGTTTAAGTTTACTTCTTTTACATGTTCCCGGTGCACAAAGTTATGAACATTTACGCACAGTGAATTACATAGTTTATGATACTTCCCTATTACTTCATAGCAGATGATACAGAATGTGAGAGGTGTCTGGAAGAAGCAGCACTATGTCAAATGTCAAAGCAAATGAGAGAACAATTTGCATTCATTTGCATCTTTTGCAATGTACAGTATCTGATGCACTTGCTTTGTGGGAAACATTTAAATTAAATATGTGTAAAGACTTCTTGAAACGTTGCAATGAGACCATTGCACTCTTAAAAGCATTAATGGAAATTCAAGAAATATTTCTTGTTCATTGATTAAATTGTGCAAGTTTTAATTTGCCTGATCCAGGACTTATAGATGACATCAACTTTGAGGAGTATGACACTGAGCTTCAAAAACAAAAAACACAA
Source organism: Discoglossus pictus (assembly GCA_027410445.1). Taxonomy (NCBI): domain Eukaryota; kingdom Metazoa; phylum Chordata; class Amphibia; order Anura; family Alytidae; genus Discoglossus; species Discoglossus pictus. The sequence continues at coordinate 37,441,635 of CM050165.1, read as the reverse complement.
GAAAAACTTACAATACATTACAATTGCAAGCATTTAATGCTATCACAAATGCTACAGATGATGAAATGGTCAAAGACCATTATTTCTATTTAGATGGCCCTGGTGGATCAAGAAAAAATGTATCTGTACAATTGTTTGATGAGTCACATTCGAGCACAGGGAGTTGCTGCACTTTTGTTAGAAGAACTTTTGGCCGAACTGTGCATAGTGGATTTAAACTGCCAGTCCCATTTTAGAAACATCAGTGTCAGTTATTCGACTAGATTCTTTAGAAACAAAAACATTTTTTAAAAAGTAAATTAATTATCATTGATGAGGCAATAATTATGTAATGTCATGCCTTGCATATTGATAGATTATTAAAAGAAGTGATGAATAATAATTTGTCATTTGGTGGAAAGGAGATGTTGTTAGAAGGAGATTTTAAGCATACATTACCTGTTGTGCCACATGGAAATAGGACTGACATCATTGAAACATTTATCAAGACAAGTAAACTGTGGAAAATATTTACACACCTCAAATTAGAATTAAATATGAGATCTGAAGACCAACATGAATTCATTGATTGGCTAATTCATATTGAAGAAGGAAAACATCCACAAATAAATAATCTATCGGATGATACCGTAGAAATTTAATCACAAATGATTTGCAAGGAATAACTCATATGGGAAATCTTTCTCAATACCATCAAGTGATATTAACATCCAAAAATATAGATCGCCTTGAATCTAAATACAAAATGTAAAAATCCATCAACGCACCGCAAAAAAAGTTTTATAGTGCAGATTCAGTTCTGGCTGATGATAAAGCAGGGGAATCTAACTTTAATATATAATTTATCCATTCTTTAACATGATCTGGAATACCATGTTTTGCAATTGAAAAAAGGGGCAATTGTCATGCTATTGAGAAATATGAATCCCAAAAAAGGACTTTGTAATGGGACCAGACAAATTGTGCAGGATTTAAAAGATAATTTCATACATGCAGAAATTATGAATGGTACCCATAAAGGTGAACAAGTTTTTATACCAAGAATTGATTTGGGTCCAAGTGAGAGTGGTTTGCCTTTTTGTTCAAATGAGACAATTTCCAGTTATCATGGCATATGCCATGACCATAAATAAATCCCAAGGATAAACTTTTCAGTCTGTGGGTATTTTTTTACGGGAACCTGTTTTTGCACATGGACAACTCTATGTTGCTTTTTCAAGGTGCACAAATCTAGATGATATTAAAGTTTCAATTGAAGACAAGTCAGGGTGATTTATTAAAGGATGGATGCATTTTTACCAAAAACATTGTTTACTATGAGGTTTTGTAAACATAGAGAACAGTGGTTTTATTTCGATGACGAAATTTTATGTCACCCAGGCTCTTTTTAGAGGACCACTATTTCACATAGGAAACTATGTGAACAATGTACAATTGTAAAATTTTACAAAGTAGAACAATAACAAAAAAAAAACACAACAAGAATAAACAGTGGTTATATCCCATAGACCAAGTTAAAAGTCTGCTGGGCTCTTTTTAAAGGAACCACTTGGACATACAAAAAAAAAGAAAAATATATTGTCATGTCTTGGAAGTGGCCTTTTGCTAGGATTGTCCCCACAAAGCAGTTATGTTGCATTTTATTAATTTTACTGTTTACATTTTAATACATTAACATTATGTTTGTAATGTTAAAATATTTTGTGTCCAAGGTCTGAAAAGTTGTTTCATTGTATGTAATTAAGGGTTCATGTTAGTAGGAGGATGATCATTTGTTATAAAAATTAAATGTATAATTAAATACAGAGTATTGATCCAGGGAGTAATACGGTCACCAGTTAATGGGGTCAGGAAGGATTTTTTTTGTTCCTCCTTTGATACAATTGCCTAGGTTTTAATAGGGTTTTTTTACTGTTTGCCTTCCTCTGGATTCAATACCTATGTCGTTTAACAGTACTTTAAATTAAAATTGAATGTTCCAAAGCATTATGTAATGCTTTCATATATTCATTAATATGAAGTTGACCTAATGTTATGTTACTCATCCATACCTCATATTTAAAAATGTTAGTATTGTTAAAAAAAATGGTCCACTAATGTTTCAAATATAAGTTGCACGTTCCAAAGCATTTATGTAATGGTTTATAACTATTTATTCATACAAACTTCATCCATTGTTACATTATTCCTGCATACATGACGATTAAAAAGGTTAATATGATAAAAAAATGATTGCTTACCAGTTGTTGAAATACAAGTTGAATGTTAAAAAAATTAAAAAAAGTTATTATAATTGTTGTACTTCTTTCTACATAACAAAAAGGTTAAGAGGGTCAGAGACTCACATTGTGTGAAACAGCATTCCCAGCTTTAACATTTTATTGACCGTCATTTTTGATGGGCAAGTCGCTAGTATATATATACTGTATTTTATATGTCCCTCATATTTTTGTCAATTTTTTCTTATATCTTTTCATGTGACAACACTGAAAAATGATACTCTGCTAAAATGTAAAGTATTAAGTGTACAGCCTGTATAACAGTGTCAAAAATAACTCAGTCTTTAATGTCTAAACCATTGGCGACAAACGTGAGTACACCCCTTAGTGGAAATGTCTCAATTGGGCCCAAAGTGTCAATATTTTGTGTGGCTACCATTATTTTCTAGCCCTACCTTAACCCATGGAGTTTACCAGAGCTTCACAGGTTTCCACTGGAGTCCTCTTCCACTCCTCCATAAGACATCACAGAGCTGGTGGATGTTAGAGACCTTGCAATCCCCCACCTTCCATTTGAGGATGTCTCACAGATGCTCAATAGGGTTTAGGTCTGGAGACATGCTTGGCCAGTCCATCACCTTTACCTTCAGCGTCTTTAGCAAGGCAGGGGTCGTCTTGGAGGTTTGTTTTCGGTCATTATCATGTTGGAATACTGTCCGAAGGGAGGGATCATGCTCTGCTTCAGTATGTCACAGTACATGTTGGCATTCATGGTTCCCTCAATGAACTGTAGCACCCAAGTGCCGGCAGGATTATAACTGAGCACTGCTTTGGCCCCCATTTGATTGATTATGAGGGCTACTACATTTTTTTCTGCAGGATTCTTGACCACAGTAAAAGCTGTAGTGGCTGTCTGATATGAAATGTCCCATTCCAGTCCATTTGAATTTACTGATATCAATGTTTAACCTCATCACCTCATGTTTGACCACATCAAGTGTGCCTTGGTTCATAGTTCTAACATTCCAGGTTCCTTTGCTAAATTGGTATTTGCAGCAGCAGACTTTCCTTTCCCCTCCAGACACATCCGCAACTGGATGTCCTCTTGACTTTGGCCCAACCACTTAATTAGATCTTGTGCTATTGTACTCTCCCTCTGATGTTTCACAGTAATGTACTAGGCACATTCTGGAGGGACTCATCTTCTAGTGCCATATTGTTATGTCTCTATTTGTGATTATCTATAAGGGTTTCTTGGAAAAGATACTGGAGTGAGTTGCCAGTTCCTTTTCCAGTGGACAGTGATTTGTCTGACCTCTCTTTTATGAATTGCCAATCATGGGTGACCCTACATTGTATAGCTCATAGCTTCACTGAGGTACACAATCCTCTTCACCACGACAAGGTAGTGATCCAGAATGGGAGTTAGCATTCAATATTGAAGGGCATTGAAGGCATTTTTCTTTGTTGCATCTGAAAGATGGCATTTTATAATGTTGTGCCTTGTGTTTCTATTTTGAAAATGAAGAACAGAATATGCTGCTTTGAATGTATAACTCTATCTCAATGGGCTTTGTCCTGTCTCTATGGGCTTGTCCCTCTCTGCCAATGTGCAGGTATATATCTGTATCAATCATTTATGTCTGCTAATGAGATCTAGAATCTTGCATACTCTCTGCTCACACAGAGGTATTTCCGGTGGCATTTCCTGTTAGTTTCAAATAAGTTTAAACAAGTTTTACTCAATATTTTCTTAATTAAATTTTTTTTTTATAATGTTTAAAGCTTGCTCTTTTAAATGCATGATAGAAAAATATTTCATGTCTCTTTAAACTTACTTTGAACCATAAAATTCTAAACCTTCACATTAGCTCTTTGTCTTCCCTTTAGGAAGCCATCACAGCTGAAAGCTTAAAGTCTGGAACATACCGTGATTTTCCATGTATAAGACGATATTTTTTACCAATTTATTTAAGTTTAAAATAGGGGGATCGTCTTATACATGGAATGTTGCAATTACATACCCTGGTCTGGTACTGTAATGCTGCATCTGGCTACTAGATGGCGGTGTGGCACAGTTTTAAGGCAGGAGAAAGATCACATGTATTGGCAATGCATTGGTTATTAATACAGTGCTTGTGTCCATAGAAATTTGTATTTTATAACTTCTTATTGTGCTACACATATATTTAAGTGCACTTTCTTTCATGATTTTCACTGATTTCCATTCCAGCTCAATATCCCTGTGACCACATCACTTATTACTGTGTTAAACCGGAAAAATGCAATGCACAGTGCGACTGGGTAATAAGTGATGTGGTCACAGGGATCTTGAGCTGGAATGGAATGAAATCAGTGAAAATCATGACAGAAAGTACCCTTAAATATATGTGTAGCACAATAAGAAGTTACAAAGTACACATTTGCATATTTATTTATTTAATTATTAATTTGGGGCTCCAAAAATAGGGGTCGTCTTATACATGGAGGTGTCTTATACACGGAAAAATATGGTATGTCTGGCGGTTGCTGTTTCTTCTGTGCAGAGGAGTGTCTGGAACTTTGGTTCTGGACTTTCTTGAGAGATGGGAACAGTCTAATATGCTACAGTCAATCTCTCTGTAATGGCACAAGGAAGCTAAAACTACAGAGACAGCACCTTCTTACAGGGCAGGTTGCCTGTTCTCATGTGTGTGCCTCTCACTTTGTTTTGTGTGTGTCGTTCAGTCATGTCCGACTCTCCATGACCTCATGGACTATAACACACCATACTGATCCACTTTATATTCGTGGCAGAGATATTGGAGTTGGTTGTCAGTTTCTTCTCCAGTGGGGCACAGCATACAGTTCCTAGTGTTCTTAGGTGGTCTTCCATCTAAGTGCTGACCAGGCCCCACCCTGCTTTGATTTAGGGTGGTGTGTCCTCTTTGTTCCCTGACTGGAAAAAAAACCTAGGTCATAGCCATGAAAGCACTGAATCCTAACCACTGGACCACCAGGAAATAGGCAGTCCTATATAAGCAGACACAAACGTATGTCTATCCAAGAGGCAATGGTCTTCACTGGCTGGAAACTTGATGTATTATATTGGTTTACTGTAACAAGGGCGCAATCTTCTGTCTTCTGGTTAATTCTGACACTGATACTATTATTGACCATGAAATCATTGACTATGAATTTTACTAGAGATTAATGTCTAACTAAACAGCTAGCTCCTTTTAATGGCGCATTCCAATTTTCATTTAACATAATGTTTAACCCTAAGCATCCTAAATGTAAATGAACCGGGCGTTCCTTGCCTTATGTTACCAGAACACAATAAAGTTCTTGGAATTCAAGTGTCAAGACTGTGACTAATAAATCTATAACCATTAAAATCAGCTAATTTACTTCTTCTTTGACTTAACTTCCCTTTTTCCAAGACTATTTCTGCATTTTGAAGGTCACCGTTAATCTGTAACCATTATATATGAATTATGATATATTTCTGTCACGTCTTGTATCTATTGTAAGATCTCTAGATTGTCTTTAAACATTTTTAAATGATTGTCAAGAGATTATAACATTGCTGTGTTACAGTTAACATTTCAATGCCATAAACGTTACTTTCTTTTTGTGTCTTCTACTTAAAGGGCCACGGTACTTGTTTGAGAAGTATATTCCAATTTAACTATCAGCTGTTTAAGCCATGGAGACAAAAGCATCTTTTGGAAAAAGTAAAATGTTTATCAGTAAAGGAAACCATTTTATGTTTGTTACATTTTCAGAGTGCTGGTTCAAGAAGTGGTATTTTTTAATGTATCAGTGGATGGAGAGATGGGAAGGTGGGAGCAAGGCGAAGCCAGAAACCTTTGTTAAAATTGGATAAGATTGAAATCGACAACACACCGTTCCTCCTCAATGGCCTAGAAGCAGGCTGTCTATTTTTTTTCACTGTATGGTGTCTTATGTCTTGTGGCACTAAATTTCAGGCAATGAGATAGCTGTTAAAATTAAAAAGGGAAGTGAAGAATCAAGGATCTGAGAATTTTAATGTTGAAAATGCACATCACGGTATTTAAAAAAACCTGAATATCTAGTAAGAAAAATATCATGAGAGAATAGATTAGAATTTTAGTTGTGTCTTCTGTAAGAGTGACATATTTTGGAGATTGTGAAAATGACATGATTTGGTTATTGATTGTGTGTTAGGAATGAAAGAGAGGGCAGGGTCAAACAGAACCAATGTAAACAGTGAGGGATATTTGAGGAGTGTAAGCTATAGTAGAAGGTGGAAAGATTAAGGAGGATAGATCTGGTGCTGAGAGGTATATTGGAGTGTCATCGGAATATATATGATACTAAAATCGAGATTTTATTAGGGTGCCAAGGGAGGATTTATAGATGGAGATGGGGTGGGTGCTTAGGCTTGATCCTTGCGTTAGAAGAAGTGCCAGTGAAGGAGATATTAAATGTTTCATTTTCTAGATAACCTTGAGAGAGATGTGTCATAGATGCCAAGGGAGTGAAGAATTTGGATAAGAAGATGGGGGTTAACTGTATTGAATGCAGCAGAGAGACCCAGAATAATTAGTAGAGAACAGTGACCCTTATACTTGGCAGTTGACAGATCATTAATAACTTTTGTGTTTTAAAGATGATGGAAACGTGCTGGTGTTTAAGGACATGTTGTAACAGAAGTGTGAGAGCTGGGTAAGTATGGTAGAGAGAGGACAGATAAGTTGTGATGGAATAGGATCAAGTGGGCAAGTTATAAAGTGAGAGGTTGATAGAGGAATGTGTGTTTGAGCTACATTATTACATTAATTTTTTTTTCTATTTTTTTTTTATTTATTTAAAAGTTTACAAACATTAAAATCCAAATATCAAAACATCAATATTTATAAACAATCAAACAAACAGAAAAAAAAAGAAAAGAGAAAAAAAAAAAAAAAAAAAAAAAAAACAATAAGGAACCGTAACTAAATTTAAACATTTCAGCATATGTCATAAGGAAAGGAGTTATTTTTCAGAATATCAGTGTATATTGAAATGTAATTCTACATTAGGTTGGTTTCCAATGTTATCAATTTTATTTTTTTAAATTCCAGGCAAAGTCTTCAGTTGTGAGACAGAAAGCGGTAGGAAATGGGGTGGACAGAGAAAAGTTGTACATGTAGAGAAAAGATGTTTGGGGTTGGAGGACAAAGTTTATATGAACAATGAAAAGGAGTATTTAGCACAATCCCACAATGTCCATCACTGAGCACCCAGACACCCTTGATCCAGCCCACAGCATGTTTCAAAAACCAAATGCAAATATCACTTTCCTATAAACCTACCTTCTGCAACCCCCACCCTGCCCCTTTCACTCATCTGAAATAGGTTCAACATTTTTCATTTTGTCACTTGCACTATTTTTTTCAAATTGGCGAGTTCTTAGTGAGATCTTATAAAATAAGAAAAAGAAACTGCATAGGAGATATAATGAGACCATTAATGTGAAGGTGTGACACTTGGACATCTCTTAGAGAACCTATCCATCTACAGCACAATCTTACTAACATTCAGACTCATACATCTGGCACATGTATATAAAATAATTAAAATACATTGCCTTCAGATCAGTTTCTACTTCACACTCCAGATCTTCCCATAAACTTTCAGTGATGTTCAGCTCTGGTAATTACTGAGGGTAAGGAAGGCGTTTGACCTAATGACTCTAATGAGACGACTGCCCATACTATTATGGATCCCCTTCTATATTGGTAACAGACATTGTGAGTTGAAGGTCCCTTTATCTTTCTCCAAACATAAAACCACCCGGATGTAGGAAATAGGTTGAAGGATGACTCTTCAGACCATATTACTTTCCTATATCGCTCAGGGCTCCAGTTTATGCACCTTTGTACTTTGTATACAAGACGTTGACGAATGCCAGTCCTGCCATAAATTCCATCTTTGTGAGTAATGTACAGTTCTTGTAGAGACTGGATTGTAGAGCAGCTCATTACATTTTGTGGGGATTTTTGAGGCTTTACATTTGTATTATTTAGCAAGTGCCTGTGAATTACCCTTCTATCCCTGTCAGGGAGCTTCAACTTGCGGCCCACTGTTCCTCTTTGACAATGCAGTCTGTGCATGTTTGGCATATGCTCTCATTATATTTGAGACTGTTCCTCTTGACACATTAAATAATTTTGCAGAATTTTACTGATGATGGCCTGTTTGCGATCGTGCTTGCAATACAGCAATGTAAAAATCAATAAAAATGAATGGCCAAACTCTTATAGTCCATGTGGGTGGCCTGGTATGTATCAACTCCTTGATTCCCTAGATTGATATAACACAGGAAATAAACAAAATATTTTTTTTTTTATTGCAAATTTGCGAGCTTGAGACTTTTGGGCAATTAATTATAATGTCTTTCATCTTTTCCCCATATTTTAAACTCCAGTAGTGTGTTTTTATTTGTTTTTGCAGTGTGAAGAACAGTTGTTTAACCCTCTTGCTAGTCCTTTCTAGTACTCGTTGAATTTTTCGCCACGTTTGCTATTTATGGGTTTGAAGGCAATTGCGTGCTTGTGGAATTTTTGCAATTAAATCGCAATTTGCAATTTTAGAGATTGTAACATTTACAGGCTTGAAAGATCAAAGGCTTAGATGGGTCAGAGTTACGATTTTGACAACTACAGGACTTTTCAGCCTGTAGCTTGCAAATAGATTGTGTGTAGCTAGAGGAGGCCAATTAAATATACATCATGGCTTCGGTAATTGCGATTTTGACAATTTAATAGGGCCCTAAGAATAGTGATTCAAATCAAAGAAAATATTGGTCTTCCTATTTTGTGTAAATTTAAAAATGTGTCCATATTATTTTAAACTATTCAGTGAAAATTATTAGGGAGTTTTATGATTTACTTTCTCACATTGTGATATAAAAGATCAGCTTCTAGAAATAAAAAAAAATGAAATTAACAAAAAATTCCTAGAAATTATTGAACTAAATATCTGAAATAATAAATACCAGTAAAGGTATCACGTATTAAACAGCACATAGAATGCCAACCACACAACACATTACATAATAACATTAAGATTATTTTTTTGTTAATAGTAACCTGAGTTCACTTCCTAGTGAATGAAATATCAATATAAAATCTTTAAACTGTTCTTCAATGGTGGTAAAAAAAATGGCAGATTAAGTTGGCCAAAAGCAGTCAACTTCTGTGTTTTTGGCTAACCTTTAACTGAATTCAGTTTATGCCAATATTCAATATGGTGTAACTGTGGGAAACCAGCTCACCAATTTTATATGCATTTTGTAAATATTTCCTAATCCAATAAATTACAGAATTGTATCAATTTTTTTTTTATTATGCTTTCAAATAAACAGTTTATTTGTTTTAATCACCTAAGTATATGTAACCTTTACTGCTTCAAGATTTCTTTAAGATTTTAAGAGAAATGGCGTAGCTAAAATTGTTTTCATACTAAAATTAAAATAAATGTATTTTAAATGTTTTAAACATTTTGCTTGGCAGGGTCAGAGGTTGGCACAGGTATTGAATCCCAGTACATGGACACATACAGAATTCAAAATTCATTGTCCACTAACCTGCCTTCTCTATGATCTTTTGCCTTTGTTATTTGCTTGCTATTGTCCCATGGCAGATCATGAACTCAGCATCCCATCAGTTTTTGGCTGGGTACAAGTGGGGCCATACATCAAGCTGTCCCAGTGAACGTCCTGGCAATTGTGATAGCTCTTTAATGAGTTTGTCTGGCCGTTAATTCTTCATCTGCCATGCAAAGATGCTGGTCTCTTTGTTTGGGCCACACATCAAAAGTTAACCGTGTGATTGTTGCACAAATGTTGCAGGTTCCTTTCTTGGCTGGCACATCAAATTATTTTATCTCTCTATTTTAATAAACCTGACCACTGAATTATTGTATTTCCTAGTCTTCGTTCTTGAGAATGAGATTAAATAGTTGTTTTTCTTCAGTTTATCCGCATTACAAAGCTTGGCAATTGTGGAGTGTTATCTGGCTTTGCTGGTCATTTTGGAACACAAATTATACATCAGTGATAATTAATAACAGCAGCTTCATCTCACAACACTTCTGCTGTCCTTCTCAATATTCTGTTCTTTTTTTCTTGATTTTTTCAAAGTCTTTTTCCTACTTGAATTTCATGCTTGTAACCCTTTTTTATGATCTCCCATCTGTTCCTATGCAGTTACTAGATTAAGCTTTCTGTATCACAAATAACTGAATCTGTTGCTTCTTGATATCACCATGCACTTCATAAAATAGTCACAGGATGCCAAAAGTTTGTATCATGCATTTAAATGAACATGATATATATATTGTAATTAGGTTTTATTTTTCTGAGCAAATTAATATATTGAAATTATAAATGAATATATATATATATATATATATATATATATATATATATATATATATATATATATATATTATATGCTTACAAAGGTAATGGAAGCATAGCATAGTAAGTACTGAGAACGGCGTCTGACCATTGGTTGAAAAGTTTGAGTCGAAGAGCATAATTAAGCAGAAAAAAGTAATATAGCTAACGTTTCATTAAAAAAAATGTACAGTATGTCTCTGGTGGACCCCAGTGGCAGTGATACAGTGACATGTCTTTTCACTTGCCACTTTCTGACATACCATATATACATAAACACACATAAACTTATAATTTGAGATACAGAAAGGGGAAAGAAGAAGATGCAAGCGGAACGTGGGGGCACACAAATCTGAATGGTCTAGGGCGTTATTTTTATGATCATCTTTATTTGTAACGCACCAACATATTTTGTAGCACTGTACATGGGTTAAGTTCAAGGCAAAAACAAATTTTGCCACATTGCAAAGAGTGTAAAGCCATGTCTTTGAGTTTAGAATAAAGTGTCCATAGTGCTTTCCCTAAAGCACCTTACATGACTGAAAACTCGTAAATTTATAATCTAATGGGGTTGGGTGTGTTACAGTAGGGTGAAAGATGTGTTGTGTGTGTTAAGGCTGAAGGTGATAAGCTTCTTTAAAGAGATGTGTTTTATTCATTAGCAGAATGAAGAGGGCAGGTGTAGGAGTATTTTGAGACAAGTGCAGAGATATAAGGGGGTGCAGTGTTGTTGAGAGCTTTGTAAGTTTTGGTCATAATTTTAAATTTTATTCTTGAGGCTACGGGAAGTCAGTGAAGTGATTGACAGAGAGGTGCTGCAGAGTGTTGATTATGGTAGATGAGTCTAGCGGAGGCAATCTTTATAGATAGGAGTGGAGATAGATAAGTGATTAGAAGACCAGCAAGGAGCGAGTTGCAGTAGTCTATACGAGATATGATGAGAGAATAGTATAATTATAGAATAATTTTAGTTGTGTCTTGTGTAAGATAGTGATCTATTTTGAAGATGTTTTCTAGATTAAAAAAATAAACTTTGTTATTGTATATGAGGAATGAAGGACAGGGCAGGGTCCAATAGAACCCCAAGACAACATACCTGTGAGGTGGGAGTAATAATGGCATTGTCGACAGTGAGAGGTATCTGAGGAGTGGAAGCTGTAGTAGAGGATGGGAAGGTTAGGAGCTCAGTCTTTGACATGTTGAGTTTGAGTTCTCTCCAGCATATCATCCTGGCAGACATCAAAGAGGATATGCTAGAGAATCAATTGAAAACTCGTGCTAGAAGAGAGGTGGAAAGATCTGGCGCAGAGTGTCGTCTGCATATTATTATTATTATTATTACTAGCGAATTGCCCGTCAAAAAATGACGGCAATGAAATTGTAAGTTAGCTAATGCTGTTTGGTGTGTAGTACTGAAATATATAATACATTAATAAATGAATATACTTTACCTATTTTGAAGCATTGTGTTGAAGAGCTGCAATCTGTTTTGATGTTGCTGCAGCATTAGTGGTGTGGAGCTGCTGTGTAAGCGTGCTGAATGTGTGCAGTGTAATAGTGTGCGTGCGCGAGACCAAACCGTTAGCGTAGTTGTGTACTTCCGCATTGGCGTAAAATGGCGGGTAATGTGTGGTATACGTGTTAACAGGATATCCGTAGTTCGTTTGTGGTGTTTTGTGAGTTTCTTGTGGTGTTTTGCGTGTTTAGAGTGCTGTAGCCTCATTTTCGTTTTGTTCGGCGGCCATTTTTTCTCTCGCTTAGGTGATTTTCGGCAGTTTCAACTCATTTTTTTGTACTTAAATGGACATGTAAATTAACTTTTCGAGGTGCCGGATGCCCCCCCTTGCTGTAAGTAAGCTTTTTATGTGTTCATTGTGTTTATTTCTTGTGTTTCTGATGTTTTCATGCATGCCGTTTTCGGACGATTTTGCTTGTTGGGAATGGCACGTTTCGCGGCCGTATTTTTTTGCGATGCGGCCGTATTTTTTTTGCGAGGGACGCAGTTGGCTTTTACGTGTACGATGCAGTTGTTTTTTTTTGCGGACAAACACAGCAGAGGTGGGATACTCCACCACTGCAAATGCGGCCCCTCGCTTTGCGAGGATCCGCATTTGCGGGGACGTTGGGATGCTCCACCACCGCAAATGCGGCCCCTCGCTTTGCGAGGGTTCGCATTTGCGGAAACACAGCCGACGTTGGAGCCTCCACCTCCGCAAATGCGGCCCCCTGCTTTTGCGAGGATCCGCATTTGCGGGGACATTGGGATGCTCCATCACAGCAAATGTGGCCCCTCGCTTCGCGAGGACCCGCATTTGCAGGGAACTACGTCCCTCGCTTTGCGAAAGACGCAGTTCTTGCAGACTCGCTGCGCGAGCCCGCAAGTGTGAGCAACGGCTCGCATGCTCACAACTATATATGTGATCCTTTATTTGTAGTGCGCCAACATATTCTGTAGCGCTCTACAGGGGTTAAACATAGAGAGGACACTGAAACCAAAAGGGTTTTATTAGGGTGCCAAGTGAGGATGTATAGATGGAGAAGAGGAGAGGGCCTAGGACTGAGCCTTGGGGTATGCCAACGCAGAGGTATCCTCACAGAGGGTGAGGAGAAGATAATGTAAACATACTAGTTTTTAGGGAAAGGTTGAATAGATGTGTGGGAGCTGGGATGGGTAAAGTAGAGAGGGGAGGCATAAGCTGTGCACAAATAGGATCCAGAGGACAGTTAGTAAGGCAAGAGGTTGAAAGTTAACTGGAGAATTCATTGTCTGTTACAAGGTCAAAGGAGTTCATAGTGGCTGTGGGATTGGGGAAGGGTGAAAGCTCAGTGTTGTTATGAATGTTTTAAAATTTATGCACAAAATGGAAAGTAGTGGTGGGCGGAATAGAGTATTGAATGGGTCGTGCAAACATTTGGAGTTGGAGGACATAGTTGATATTAATGTGGTGAAATAGTGTTGTTTGGCAAGGTTGAGGACAGAGAAGTAGGAGCACAAAATAAACTTGCAGTGGAGAAAGTCTGCTGAAGTGCATGATTTCCTCCATAGTCCTTTAGCATTGCAGGAGCACCTCTGGATGTATAGTGTTTGTGTAGTCTGCCACGGTTGTGGATTAGAGCGAGGGTGTCTGCATATGATTGGGAGCAAGAGTGCTAAGTGTGAAAGTGAGAGTCGAGTTGTACAATGAGGTGGCAGTGGTTGTAGTACAGTGGAAAAGTGTTGCTAAAATATGATAACAGAGATACATATTAATATTCATAATAAACAGTAGAATAAGGATAGTAATGATGGATCCTCCAATCGACAGCGTAAAACCTAAATATGCCCATAAACTATTAGTAAAATTCACTTAGATATTTGCTATTCCAGTTATTCGGTGGTTTCATTGCATCAATTTATGATCTATTCTATAGAGTATGTTCACTAAGGTGTGAAGAATAACTTGAAATATTGGCTTTGAAGCATTTGTGATATTTTTGATCCTCTTTGTCCATTATTACGCTATCCCATTTCATTTACAGGACTACTCGGTGCTGCCACACCATATGGAAAATTCTAAATTGCTTGGTTACCTGTTTCAAATACTTTCTACTTATGTTTTCCAAGCTCACCTATAAGATACAGTGAATACCTTCTTCCATAGTCCTGACCAGTTGATCGGACCATATCAAACAACCCTGCTCTTTTTCTGTACCAGCATGTATTTTGTTGTCTTGTGTGTCTGTGTATTTACTGGTACTTATGTTCTTGGTACTATGCACAAAAGTATTAGAGAAGGGTCCAGAGAATATAAAAAGGCTATATTTACACTAGTGTGACGAGGACTCTGCATTACCTATGTTCATCTAATGAATTCCATTGAGAAGGCTCTCACCTTAGTAAATATAGCCCTCTTCCCAGGACCGCACTCTCCACTTGTGACTAAGAGACATTTCACAGCCATATGTTTCACAAAACTTAAATAACACTTCAATGCAACAAAAGCTCAGAAAAAAACACCATTTTCCATGATTCATTATATCAAAATGAAGGCTTTTTAAACCAATCTTATAATGAGTTACAAAGTTCTTGTTTTTCAAGAAAAGGCATTTTCTACAGCCTCCCAAGTGAATTAATGGTGGGTCAGGAAATCTTTTATAGCGGGGTCTCAATTTTTGTGTTAAGCCTGGATTATAAGAAGGAAAAAGAATAATGCAAAGAACGTTTTATAATGCATATTCACAAAAGAAGTGGTGTAACGAAATTAATTAGGCAAGTCTTGCGTAAAGATGCAATGTAATTATATATCTGAGACAGTTAATTAGAGAGCTACTTGGAAATTTCAGTGAATACAGTATTAAAGTAATTACACCTAAATACTATAACCATTAAGAGTGCATGCATAATGAAAGCAATAACTAATTATGTAAATAATAGAATACTTGTTTTTTATATTTTCAACACCTAACAATACTTTTCTTCATCACCTTGAGATTATTATCAATTTTACATTTGATTTAGAAATATTTCTTTTAAATACCCAATGAACCTCACTACTTTTATTAATGTTGTTCTGAAGACTGAATCCATATATATATACTTCAGATAATGTTACTCCATGCTCTCAAATAGTGCCCTGTGGGCTGATAATAATAATTCACTGCCTGGTGACAATAGCTGAAATTATATCTGATATACGATAACATCACTTATTTAACAGAAACTCTGTAGTTCAGAAAATCTTCATGTTTTTGAAATAATAAATAATATTGTCATATGTATAAGCTAAGGGCATAAAACATTATTACATCAATTCTTCAAAAGTCTGTGTATAGAAAGTTACATTTTGTCTGACTGCTGCTAGCTTGGAGTCTGTGGGGCTGTCATTATTGAACCCATCAGTGAGGTGTGGAGAGGAAGGAAGAGGGAATTTGTTATATCACTGAAACATGTGGCATTTGACTCTTGTCCTCTTCACCTGCACATGCACAGCAGCAGGCAAGGATAGCTGCAAGCTCTGCTCATGCAGAAATATATGGTATCACCATGGTAACTACACTCTGCCACCAAAGTAAAAGCAGTTTGTAAAAGATGGAAGGATCTTCAGTCTAAACATGAAGAACATACCAACTATTTTCAGTTTAACCTTCCCCACAAAAGATCTGAATTTTTAATCACAATATATTGATGTCATGTCTTAAATGTTATGAAAGCTGGACCATTACTGATGAAGAGCCTGCATACACTCAGCGTGTCCTACCCTCTCAGTGGCATTTCAAATGGCTATATTATGGCCAAGTATTTATTTCACAGACGCTTCTCACCAACTGCAAAAACACTCCTTGATAACACAATGACATACATTGTTTTCATAAATATAATGTTTTTAAACATATCTATTATCAAAATATGCTTCTTCTCTTGTGGTTTAAATCACTTTTGCAAGCATGCTCTCAATCAGGGGTGTGCCCCGCCTGTGAAAGCATTTGGTCTGACCCTTCCACCCCTGCGCAGGCGTCAGACATTGTTAAGCGGTGCGCGAATCAGCTCTCCCCCGCTGGGCAGCCAAGAGGAGCGCATGCATGACTACGAGCGACAAAGTGCCGGGAGAGATAGAGACAGGAGAGAGAGAGACAGGAGAGAGAGAGACAAGAGAGAGAGAGAGAGAGACACAAGAGAGAGAGATAGGACAAAGAGAGAGAGAGAGACACACAGGACAGAGAGAGACAGGGAGAGATAGGAGAGAGAGACAGGAGAGAGACAGGAGAGAGAGAGAGTGAGAGAGAGAGAGAAGGAGAGAGCGAAGGAAGGGGATAGAGAGGGAAAGAGAGAGAGAAAGAGGGGGAGATAAAAGGAGGGAGATAAAAGGAGGGAGGGGGAGAGCGAGAATGAGAGAGAGAGGTTGCACAGAGAGAGGGAGTGGGCGCAGAGAGAGAGAGAGGGTACACGGAGAGAGGGTGCACAAACAGACAGAAAGAGAGACAGAAGAGAGAGACACATTAGAGAGAGACAGAAACAGAACAGGACAGACAGAGAGGGAGAGAGAGACAGGAGAGAAGGAGACAGGAGAGAGAGAGAGAGACAGGAGAGAGAGACACACAGGAGAGAGAGACAGGACAGAGAGAGAGAGAGAGGGAGGTAGAGATAGAAGAGAGAGAGAGAGACAGGAGAGAGAGCATATCAAAGCAGTTCTAGCCATCACATTAGGGTGAGTTAATTAAATGTTTGGCCACCTAATCTACTGTATCTATCAATCTATCTACCTAACTATCTAATAATTATAAATATGTATATATAACTAATATTTCTCTCTATGTGTGAATATCTATATAAAATATACAATTCAATGATCTGTATTCTAGCTAGTTCTGTCTGACCACTCTAATTCCTATGCTCAAGGGTGTAGAAATCGATTGACTGAATGAACAAGAGCAATAGTACTACTGTTCTACAGACGAAGGCCTCCATTCAATTGCAAGCCCACAGTTGACTTCATACCGGCCATAAGTCTGCAGGCTTGAAAATTGCAACAATTACAGATCTATTCTATTGCACAAGCCCATGGCTACATGGCTAAAAACCTTAACTGTAAACCATGCACAAGTAAGTAGCAATTAAGCTAGGCTGTAGCTACCAATTTAGAAACAGCCAATAGTAAATGAGACCATCATCATGATGTCAGTAAAACATGGCGTTTTCACATCATACAATTAGCATTTAGAAGTCCAATTTGCGATCAGACTCACAATCCGGCAATTTACGAAATAAAAAAAGGAATGACGATACTGTTTTAGTTCATGTTGGCAGGGCCCTATTTTTGGATCCCCTAGGCAGTGAAGTGGATGAGCCCCTGCGAGTGAGTACGCAAGGTATGCACAAACCCATTTTTGCCTTTTCTGTACGTGTAAGTTCCCTTTCCTGTAACTGTCTTGTTCTAGGTGGTTACCCCTAGTAGCCAGTCTATGAACTGCAACATTACATTTATTTTTAAGCCAGGAACCATTTTTTTTAAGAAGTGGCACCCCTCACAGGGAAGAGCCCCTGGGCATCTGCCTAGTTGGCCTAATGGGCAATCCTGCAATGCATGTGGGTGGCCTGATATGTATTAATTCCTTGATTACCGAGATTGATATAATAAGAAAATAAAACCTAAATTAATTTTTTATTGCAGATTTGCAAGCTTGAGAATTTTGTGCAATTTATTATAATGTCTTCCATCACTTTCCCTGTCTTTTAAAGAGCAGTATTGATTTTTTTATTTGGCAGTTCTACGGTCAGGTCTTTAACCCCCTTGCGAGGCCTATCTGGTACTCGTAGAATTTTCTTCTACATTTGCCATATACAGGCTATAAAACATTTGCAGGCTTGAGGAATTGTAGCAATGATTGTAGCGATTTGCAATTGTAACATTTACGGCTTGAAAGATCAAAGGCTTAGATGGGTCGGAGTTACAATTTTGACAACCACAGGGATTTTGAGCTTCTTACCCGCAAAACAATTGCAGATATCTAAAAGACACCAGTTGAATAGCAAATCATTTTATGGGTTACATTACGGGCTCTTGTAACTACAATTTGCTCGGTTGAATGGAGGCCTATTAGATAAAGGCGAAATATCTATCTATCTATCTATCTATCTATCTATCTATCTATCTATCTATCTACAGTATCTATCTATCTAGCTATATAGACCTATTCAGTGTGGCAAGTGTAGCATCAAGTTCTCTGTGAATTGTCCTCTGTGAGGGAAGTCATATGTGCAGCATGCAATTTCTGTAGGGCTAAGCTTGCTCAATCCTTCTGAGGCTGGTCCTTTTAGAGGATCATATGCTGGTGTTAACCTTGCCACTTGAGGCAATTTGTTTCTAATGGGCATGTGTAGACCCTCTCTCGCTATGCCATTGCCCTACACCACTGATGATGACTCCACCTGCAGCACCACTTTGGCAAGTCCTTGGTTTGCCACCCCCACATGGCATGGGACTTGCTCTGAATTGTGATATGCAGGAGCTCTTCAACCGTTCTTCTTTTCTCCTCTGCTTCCAATCTCTGCCAAAGTCCACCACACCTTCAGGCCCCATTTAACAATTGTGGCGATTAGCAATAGGGTCACCCATCCCTGCTCCAGAGCAAAGCATTTAGTCTGCCTTTAACCTGGTTTATGGACTGAAACAATCTGTGTTTGCTTAGTTACTGTTGAATTTAGAAGGATGGTAATAAATAACAACCTTATGAATGTATGTGTACTCCCCCTCCTGGGGGAGCTCCAGCACTTCCAGCCACTCTGTATCATTTATCAGTCCAGGGCAAGTGACTAAACAATTCCACCGGGTCTCACTATAAGTTTTTACACTCACTTTCATACATTGCTAGTGTCTAAAATACTATTTTGCAGACACAAGATAAAAAATGGACAATGGTATCCCTTTCATTTAAGAGCATTTCTTTTACATTTAGTTTTTTGGTTTTAATTCATTCTTATTGAAATACAAGGAAAGTGCACAAAATCTAATTATTTAGCTTTATTGGCATGCAGCATAATAATATTATTGTGTATTTGGCATCAAGCAAATAACGTGCTACATGAACATATTCATTATCTATGTATTTGTTATGTACTAGGGTAAAAAGTAGTGCATACTTTGTTTGGACATAACTCCTTTTCTATATTTGTTTACCCTTACAGACCCACTGCCCATAAATTTCCTTGTCCATAGATTTGCTAATTTGCATGTTTATACATAAATATGTAGGTCTGCAAAGTTCTTTGAAATTAATTTGTGTACAATACTATTGCATTTGGAGTAAATTAATTTACTTTAGTTTCTCCTGTACAGTAATTGTGGATTAATTTTTTTAATTAAGTTAAAGAAATGATGGTTGGAAATACATGAGATTAGTCCCTTTCTGCCCTTTCCTGGACGAGGAACAACAGTGGGGACAGTGGGTAAATTGGGTGCTCTAGCATGGAAACCAGATCCATATAAATGGATGAGAAATCCCATAAGTTACAGTTATTGTGGTTGAAAAAAGTATTTTATACCATCAAGTTCAAACATTTTAGATCTCCTCTGATCTGCAATATGTAGATTAATTGTTAATTGTGAAGGGGAACTGGCAGAGGCTGGTTGATATATTTGGTTTAAAGCAGATTTAGGATCAATTTATATACATTAATTCCACTATTTTCCATGATACTTCTGGACAACAAAAGTATTACAGAGTAACTTTAAACATCCCAAAACAATCTGCCATGCATTTAGAAAGATTGGGTTTTAATCATTATGAAAATAAATATTGGATGCAAACAAGTACCTGATGATAATAATAATAATAATAATAATAATAATAATAATAATAATATTATGTGGGAGGTTGGTCTCATTTTTGTTCAACCAATTAGAATCTGCAATCTTTTTATTTAGCCAATCAGTCAATTTTAGTCATCTTGGATCAGCCACATTTATTTTTTAAAGACGAGAGCGGAGAGGAATTTTTTTTAAACATACCCCTATTGCAAAATAAAATGAAAAGAATAAAAATAAAATGGCTTAATTTAATATTATGTAATAAAATATAACTTTTCTAAAGTTATATTTTAAATGCTAGACTGATATTTATGTACTTAAAATGATTGCATAAATAAAAAAGATAGGTAGATAGATAGATAGATAGATAGATAGATAGATAGATAGACAGACAGACAGACAGACAGGTAGATAGATAGATAGACAGACAGATAGATAGACAGATAGACAGATATATAGATAGATAGATAGATAGATAGATAGATAGATAGATAGATAGATAGATAGATAGATTATATGATATTCTTTATATTAGTTAGTTTATTTTCACATGACTCTTATATCTGTCTAAGGGCCTCATTCTATTATCGGCCGTAAATCGACCATAAGGCTGCGATTCCTTGCGGGGGTTCAGTTAACTCGCGATTCTATTATACGGCCCCGCAAGGATCTCCTCTTACGGCCGGCCGCATATCTTGGAACCGGCCGTAAGCTGTGAAATATAAAAACGCAAAAATAAATTCAAGCCTGCACTGTACAGCTCTGTAAATGCTAGGGATCATATTGGGGGACATGAGGATTAAAAGAAACCCACTCTCAAGCTTGCACATCTGCCCAAACCCGAGTTCAAATTAACTGTTTATTTTCCGGCTGCGGCGTGGGTGTGTCTGAGGTGCTCCAAGCACTCTGGACTTTTTACATGGATATTTTACGGATATTAAAAATAAAATATTTTACGGATTTGAGTACAGGATAATTATGTGCTATTTTTTCTAACACCTAAAATCCCTTTATAGTCTTCTCAAAGTGCAGGATGGCTTTATTTGAGCTATTTTATGTGCTTAATTGGTGCTAGCGAGACCTCTTTCCTGCAAGTAAGCTGCGGCTCGCTTTTAGCCTTGCAGAGAGGTTTCCCGGTGCAATTGAATTGCAAATCTCTTGCGGCCGTTTTAGATCAAAGGCTTTCCTCCGGCGCAAGCGGCCGCAAGAGATAGCAAGGCACCGGCCGCAAGCCTGCCGGAGCCTCCGGCCGTAAGGGAATAGAATAGCAGAATAGCTTGCGGCCGGTCCTTGCGGCCCCGCAACGGCTGCGGCCGCTAATAGAATGAGGCCCTAAGTGTTTTGCTCTCTTTCCACCTAAAAGGAAACAAGGATCAATAATTATCTGTCTACTTGTCTAACCGGCAAAAAAACTAAAGCTCTGACCTTTCACAATTTTTAAAGTGACATAACCTTGAGTACCCACCAATCTATTTATAGGTGCCAAATGTTTATTGAAAGAGTGTTGATAATTGGAGATAATTGACAAGAGTTCAAAGGTGTTGGAGGAGAATTGCCAGATGCTCAGCAGCCAGACACAGGGCTGATTGTCAGGCTCCTTGCATCCAAGATTACCTAAAGACACCAGGCATTCTGGGATACACCATAATATTCTCTAGGCAAATTATAATTATTAAGGGCTATCAAAACCCAAGAAAAACAATGACAAGATAAATATTAGATGGCTGTACAGAATATATTCCTGCACTGAATAACAATTAAAATGTGAGTATTTAGTCACTTAATATGAATATGTAAAAAGAAGCGTCACCATTATGTCTAAAAAATCAATGTTACTAACAAATAATTGTATTTCACCTAATATATATATATATATATTATAGTTTAAAATCTAATATTTTGAGGTTTAAGGCATGTGGAAGTCAACTGTCTAGCCCGAGGTCCCAAGGTCAAACCACTGTTCCTGGCTCTATGTGCTGTAAGTTAGTGCAAAAATTAGTGCCTACACCATACACTATCTATCTATCTTTCTATCTATCTATTTATTTATTTATCGATTGTATATATATATACAGTGGATATAAAAAGTCTACACACCCCTGTTAAAATGTCAGGTTTCTGTGCTGTAAAAAAATTAGACAAAGATAAATCATTTGAGAACTTTTTCCACCTTTAATGTGACCTATAAACTGTACAACTCAATTGAAAAACAAACTGAAATCTTTTAGGTAGAAAGAAAAAAATATCTAAAAATAAAATAATATGGTTGCATAAGTATGCACACCCTTAAACTAATACTTTGTTGAAGCACCTTTTGATTTTATTACAGCACTCAGTCTTTTGGGGTATGAGTCTATCAGCATGGCACATTTTGACTTGGCAAGATTTGCCCACTCTTCTTTGCAAAAACACTCCAAATCTGTCAGATTGCGAGGGCATCTCCTGTGCACAGCCCTCTTCAGATCACCCCACAGGTTTTCAATCGGATTCAGGTCTGGGCTCTGGCTGGGCCATTCCAAAACGTTAATCTTCTTCTAGTGTAAGCCATTCCTTTGTTGATTTGGATGTATGCTCTTCATGTTCAGCTTTCTAGCAGAAGCCTGAAGGTTTTGTGCCAATATTGACTGGTATTTGGAACTGTTCATAATTCCCTCTATCTTAACTAAGGCCCCAGTTCCAGCTGAAGAAAAACAGCCCCAAAGCATGATGCTGCCACCACCATGCTTCACTGTGGGTATGGTGTTCTTTTGGTGATGTGCAGTGTTGTTTTTGTGCCAAACATATCTTTTGGAATTATGGCCAAAAAGTACAACCATGGTTTCATCAGACCATAACACCTTTTCCCACATGCTTTTGGGAGACTTCAGATGTGTTTTTGCAAAATGTAGCCTGGCTTGGATGTTTTTCTTCGTAAGAAAAGGCTTTTGTCTTGCCACTCTACCCCATAGCCCAGACATATGAAGAATACGGTAGATTGTTGTCACATGTAGCACACAGCCAGTACTTGCCAGATATTCCTGCAGCTCCTTTAATGTTGCTGTAGGCCTCTTGGCAGCCTCACAGACAGTTTTCTTCTCATCTTTTCATCAATTTTGGAGGAAGCTCCAGTTCTTGGTAATGTCACTGTTGTGCCATATTTTCACTGTGTTCCATGGTATATCTAATGCCTTGGAAATTCTTTTGTACCCTTCCCCTGACTGATACCTTTTAACAATGAGATCCCTTTGATGCTTTGGAAGCTCTCTGTGGACAATGGCTTTTGCTGTGCGATGCGACTAAGAAAATTTCAGGAAAGACCAACTAGAGCAGCTGAACTTTATTTGGGGTTAATCAGATGCACTTTAAATGATGGCAGGTGTATGCAGACTCCTATTTAACATGATTTGGAATGCTTAATTCTGAACACAGCTACATCCCCAGTTATAAGAGCGTGTGCAGACTTATGCAACCACATTCTTTTTCTTTTTTTTTTTCTTCCCTCCACCTAAAAGATTTCAGTTTGTTTTTCAATTGAGTTGTACAGTTTATAGGTCACATTAAAGGTGGAAAAAGTTCTGAAATGATTTATCTTTGTCTAATTTTTTTACAGCACAGAAACCTGACATTTTAACAAGGGTGTGTAGACTTTTTATATCCACTGTATATAAAGACTTGATAAAGAGAAGTATATTCTTGAAAGCTTGTCAGTTTAAATTAATATGTATCACCATATACTGCAATACTCTGATTATTCAACTAGATTACTGGACAATCCGGACTACCTCACTCTTCATATATATACTGTAATTTGTACGATGGAGGGCTTCTATCACTGTTCAACCCACCATATGTGAAATTATTGTTGTAGTGAACAATGCTCTACAAAAATCCACCACACAAACCAAGCACTCACCCCACACTAATGAGCGGCAGTAACTGTGAAACAGTTCTTTATGTGGGTAAGTGTCCTGGTCTGTGCATAATCCATTCCAGTGCTGTGCTTAAAGCGGGGAAATACAGTGAGCATAAGGTTAAAAGGAGCCATGTATAAAATGGTTATTGGAAAAATAAGAGTGAGTGTGCACTGTGATCTCATTTGCATGTTTCCGCCCAGTTTTCCCAGAGTGCAGTGCATCAACTGTATTTCTGAGAAATTTGAGCAGGAAATAAGTTTATAATCTTATTTTTTAGACATTCAAATAGAACCTCTAATGTACTATTCATTGTTTGTACTACTGTACTTTGTACAGTGGAGGGCTTCTATCACTCTTCAGCACACCATATGTGAAACGTTTGCTATATATATATATATATATATATATATATATATATATATATATATATATATATATATATATATATACATACATACATATATACATATGTGTGGGTCATGGTCATAGTATGCCAAGATTGCCACAGCAATCTGGGCATACTATTCTTAATCAACTTGCAATCGTGGCCCTTAACAATAAAAAAAATAAAAATACTAATGTTTGATTGTTGCTACTGAGTAATCAGAAAAAAGATGATGAGTGAAATAAGGAAATCTCTGCAATTCTAAAAAATGCACAGATCACATATTATAATTGTCCAACTACGATTCGTCGTCACGCTGTGTGTCTTGACGTTATATTTAGTCAGACATTAATTTAAGATTAATACAGATTAATTGAGTCTTATTTAAAGACTAACAGTAATATTGAGTGTATGTTTTTATTATATGCTTACATATGTGTGTTCATGCTGACTGATTGATATATTTATTTCATGTTTTTAATCTATGCAAAAATATGTATGTTAAGCCTCATTGATTGCTACAGATGAAGCAACATATTATACATTAATTTTACTATTTTGTATAATTGCAGTGAACTGTAGCTGAATAAACAAAGATAGTGACGTCAGAACACATTGAACATCATAAGGATAATTTTGACAGGTACAGAATTTGAATTATATTACTACAGCAAGATATTAAAAAATATGATTTTAGGTTTTTAATGTAGCCAAATATATGTCTGTTGATTTTCATTTAATGATATCGATGAAGCAAAAGATTAAAAATATTCTCAATTTGATTTTACAGTTTCTTTGGATCTGCAAGGGAATCAACACACAGCGTGACGTTTGCAGCCTTTGAACAACATCAACATCATCTTCACAGGTATAAAATTTAATTTTGTAGTGATGCATAGAAAAAGGCTATATTATATTTGGTGAAAATGGAGAGTACTTATTGAGTCATTAACGTATGATATTTAGTCATAACTTGAAAAAATACTAATAAATAATAATATTTTAAAAAAATAAGAAGCTTACAACACTTGAAAAAAAAAGAAATTGATGGTATGCTGTGAATTCAATCAAGAAGGAATGGAATTGAAGGATTAATAATATAAATATAGATATGTGCAGCTTTTTCCTATTTAATATATGTCAATAAAATACTTTTAAAAATGGTTTCATTTCTTTCAGTCTAAAGTGCAACATTTTAAAATGTTTGATTAGTTTATTCATCTACTTTAATGGAACAGTACAAAAAGGAAAAAAATGTATACAAAACAAAGAACAAACAATAATTACATCTCTATTTACAATTACAGATTAAAATGGCGGAGAATGGAGAAGACAAAAATGAACGCAAAAGAAGATTGGCAAGGGAAAGGAAGCAAAGGTGGAGAGATGCTCAGAAACCGGAAACTTCACAACGCTTGCGAGAAGAAGATCGACAGAGACTTTTAAATAAAAGAAAGATGAGTAAGAAAGCCGCAAGTGAGTGTGTTGGGGCTTCCAAGAAACGTAAAAGTAAACAAAAACATCTCTGTGAACCATTGTCCAATGATTCTATTTTGCAGAATGACTTAAATGTAGACACACAAGAAAAAAATGTACATATAGAAAGTGGGTCTGATATCTATGTTGAAGAAATGCATGACAATGTGTTTACTACTGCAGTACAAGTAGATACTCATTATTGTTGGTTACTTAATGTGGTTTGTCAGTTTTGTTGGGCCTATCATTTTATAAAGGAAAGACCTACTGATGGAAATTTCCTTAGTTGCTGTCAGAAAGGAAAGGTGAAACTTCCACTAAGACACCCATTTCCATATTATTTAGAATGCATAATGAGCGATCCAACATTTCCAAATTATAATAATTTCAAACAAAATATCAGGTCTTATAACAGTGCAATTTCATTTGCTTCAATGGGTGCAACATTAGCAGAAAATGTACCAGGACATGGTCCTTACTGTTTCAGAGTTCAAGGTCAAATATACCACGGAACTTCACATTTACACCCACAAGGAGAGCAAAGGAAATTTGCACAGTTATATGTCTTAGATACGATGGAAGCTGTGGAACAAAGAAAATAGACAGTGTTTGCGCATAGTCTTTGAACAGCTGGATAAAATTATGCAAAAAAACCCATATAGTCAAGCATACAAACAATTAGCCCAGCTTGAAAAAGAACAACAGGAACATGCTGAAAGACATCAATTGCCTACACCAAGAGTAAATATGGTGTTAAAAAGAGATCGCAACACTGATCAAAGAAGATATAATTTACCTACTGTAAATGAGGTTGCCATGGTGTTTAAAAATGAAGATGGTGAACCACCTTTTCAGCGGGATATTAGAATATATCCATGCAATGAAGAACAACCATTTATCAACATAAAATATTAAGCTGTAATTTAGATCCAATGACATATCCCATTTTCTTTCCAAATGGGGAACCAGGATGGGAACCAAAATTACAATTGGAAAGTTATCCCAATACTAAACTTCGTATTAGATCTAATATTTCCATGCTGGAATATAAAGTGGCACAAACTGCTATCCGTGATTGTTTTAATCCAATTTTACATGGAGGCAAACTCACTCAACAATGGATTATTGATTCATATTTACAAGTTGAAGCCAAAAATCTAAATTTCATTAAATATCAACAAAATAAATTATGAGTAGAACAGTATTGTGGATTAATGGATTATGTGGCAGATTTAGTTTCCAACAGAGACATTCCAGCTGGAAGAGCAATTATTTTGCCATCCTCTTTCCAAGGATCTCCTCGCAATATGCAAGAAAGGTATAATGATGCCATGGCTATTGTTACAAAATTTGGAAAACCAGATTTATTTATTATATTCACATGTAATCCACAATGGCCTGAGATCAAGGAAAATTTTAATCTGGGACAAACTACTTCTGACCAACCAGATTTAGTGGCAAGAGTATTCAAAATCAAACTCAATTCATTAATACATGATATCACTAAAGCACACTTATTTGGACAGTGTGTGGCTTTTGTTTACACCACTGAATTTCAAAAAAGAGGATTGCCACATACTTTTAATACTGCAGGAAAAAGATAAGTTGAACACTGCAGAGAGAGTGGATTCAGTAATTTCCGCACAATTGCCAGACCAAGAAAAATATACAAAACTTTGGGAGATTGTTACACATAGAAAGATTCATGGCCCATGTGGAGAGATGAATCCTAATTCACCATGTATGGAAAATAAAAAATGTACGAAAGAATTTCCAAAACAATTTCAAATGAAAACTTATGCAAATTGTGATGGATATCCTTTGTATAAAAGAACACAAGGACACACAGCTATTATCCGTGGCCAAAAGGTTGATAATAGATTTGTCGTTCCATACAATCCACATTTGCTCATCAAGTACAATGCACACATCAATGTGGAAGCTTGTACTTCGATTAAATCAATTAAGTATGTGTATAAATATAAACAAGGGATATGACGCAGCTACTGTTGTTGTACAAGGTGCTGCAAATGAAAACGAAAATCCAATTTTACATGATGAACTATCAAATTATTTAGATGCTCGGTATGTGAGTGCTCCGGAAGCAATGTGGCGCCTTTTGAAATTTGAGATGCATGATCAGTCACATGCTATCTATCGTTTAGCTGTACATTTGCCTCAAAGTCAGTTGGTTTGCTTTACTGCAGGAAATGAAAGAACTGCATTATATCAAAGTAAAGACAGAGATACCACACTTACTGCATGGTTTAAATTAAACTGTCAGGATACGCAGGCCAGACAATTTTTATACATAGAGATACCATATCACTATGTATTTGTAAATGGTCTATGGCGACAACGAAGAAGAGATGCACATAAAATTATACCACACATTTATTCCGTCAGTCCAAGGGACATTGAACGTCTCAGCTTAAGATTACTTCTGCTACATGTTCCCGGTGCACAGAGTTTTGAGCATTTACGTACAGTGAATGACATAGTTTATGATACATTCCTATTAGCTGCGAGACATCAAAATTTCATAGCTGATGATACAGAATGGGAGAGGTGTCTGGAAGAAACAGCCCTATGTCAAATGCCTAAGCAAATAAGACAACAATTTGCATTCATTTGTATATTTTGCAATGTACCTGATGCTTTCAATTTGTGGGAAACATTTAAATTAAACATGTCAGAAGATTTCTTGAAACGTTACAGAGAACCAATAGCTCTGTTAAAAACATTGATGGAAATCCAAGAAATATTGTTGGCTCATGGATTAAATTGTGCAAGTTTTAATTTACCTGATCCAGGACTTATAGATGACATCAATTTTGATGATTATGACACTGAGCTTCAAAAACAAAAAAAACAAGAAAAACTGGCAACTTTAAATATTTTACAGTTAGAAGCATTTCATATCATCACAAATGCTACAGATGATGAAATGGTCAAAGACCGGTATTTCTATCTAGACGGCCCAGGTGGATCAGGAAAAACTTATCTGTACAATTGTTTGATGAGTTATATTCGATCACAGGGTCAGATAGCTATGCCATTTGCAACAACTGCAATTGCTGCACTCTTGTTAGATGGTGGGAGAACTGTGCATAGTGGATTGAAGCTGCCAGTTCCCATTTTGGAAACATCAGTGTCAGATATTCGATTGAATTCCTTACAAGCAAAAAAATTTAAACTAACTAAACTAATTATCATAGACAAGGCAATAATGATGTCATGTCATGCATTGCAATGTATTGACAGATTTTTAAAATAAGTAATGGATAATAAGTTGCCATTTGGTGGAAAGGTGATGCTGTTCGGAGGAGATTTTAGGCAAACATTACCTGTTGTGCCACACGGAAATAGAACGGAGATCATTGAAACATGTATCAAGAATAGTAAACTGTGGCAAATATTTACACATCTCAAATTAGAATTAAATATGAGATCTGAAGGCCAAAATGAATTCAATGACTGGCTCATTAAAATCGGAGATGGAAAACATCCAGAAATACAGCATTTACCAAATGATACCATTGAAATTCCATCAGAAATGGTTTGCAATGAATCACTCATATCAGCCATATTTCTAAACACTCTTAATAATGAGGATTACTCAGACATTGCAAACAAAGTGATATTAACATCAAAAAATATCGATGCCTTGAATGTAAATAACAAAATTTTAAAATAAATCAATGCACCACAAAAGAATTATTACAGTGCAGATTCTATTCTGTCAGATGATAAAGACAGTGAATCGAATTTTAGTATCGAATTTATTAATTTGTTAACACCATCTGGATTGCCCCCACATATTTTACAATTGAAAAAAGGTGCAATTGTCATGTTATTGCGAAATATGAATCCAAAAAAAGGACTTTGTAATGGGACCAGATTAATTGTGCATGAGTTAAAAGATCATTTTATACATGCAGAAATTATAACTGGTACCCATAAAGGTGAACAAGTTTTTATACCAAGAATTGATTTAGCTCCAAGTGAGAGTGGTTTGCCCTTTGTCCTTCAACTGAGACAATTTCCAGTTATCATGGCATTTGCCATGACCATCAATAAATCACAAGGACAAACTTTTAAGTCAGTTGGGATTTTTTTAAAGGAACCAGTTTTCGCACATGGACAACTCTATGTGGCTTTTTCAAGGTGCACTAATCCAAAAGAAATTAAAGTGCATGTTGAAGAAAACAAAACTCAAGGTCATTTATTGGACGATGGATGTGTTTACACCAAAAACATTGTCTACTATGAGGTGTTGGAAAGATAGAGGACAATGGTTTCATTTTATGCCAACATTTTATGGTACTCAATATGATTGCACAAAAACAATATTTCAAGTAAAACAGATAAATAATGGACAAAAAAAAAAAAAAAAGAACAGTGGTTTGACTTCGATGACAAAATTAAAGTACTCTGGGATTCTTTAAATAGGGGACTACTATTTCACTTATGAAAATCTATGTGATATTTGCAGAATGGACAAACTGAAAAAAACAAAAAAAATTACAACAAAAACAACTGTAAAATATTCTTAAACAGATTGGAATGGGTTCAAAGTTTCATATTAACATGATTGGCCCCACAAATCAATTAACTGAATTTTTCAGGATTTACAAGAGTTAAATGTTATTGTTTGATGTTACAATTTCAGATGTTAAATATGTGTTTTTTTTATTTTTTAAAAAGTTTGGTAAATATATATGTGTAATAGTCAAACATGTATTGTTAGTATAAAGTTGAAGCATTTCATAATAATTGGAAATGTATTATTTAAAGACAAAGTATTGATTCAGGGAGAAATCCGATCGCCAGTTAATGGGGTCAGGAAGGAATTAATTTTTTTCCCTCTTTGATACAATTGGACAAGTTTCAATAGGGGTTTTTTATTGTTTGCCTTCCTCTGGATTCAATGCTAATTTAGTTTAACAAGAGTTTAACAAATATGTTACAAATGATAAAAAGCATGTTATTGTTAAAACAATTTACTTACTCTAAGTTAATATAGTCCGCAGTTACTCAGTGATAAATATGTATTGAAAAGTGTTAGTATTGTTAACAAAATGTTGAACAAATGTTTTATATACAAGTTGCATGTTACAAAGTTTAATGTTTGTGAAATATAAGTTGAAAGTTAAAAAAATAAAAAGTTAAAAAAATTTATGTGTTTTTATTTTTAGAAAAAAAAAAGGGACAAATGTAGATGACTCATTTTGTGTTGCAAACAAATTTCACAACATTTAATTTTTATTGACCGTCATTTTTTGACGGGCAAGTCGCTAGTAGAATTATATTCACCAGACGCTCTATAACTGATTATTACTGTTCAGCAATTAAACTAACAGTGCTTACGTTTAAATATACTGATACTTAGTTTCAGGTTCTTAGGATAAAGCTTGTAGATTTGTCCCTGGTAGTTACTGAACATTTTCTAGCCCATACAAGTCAGTTGCATTGAAGGTGCCATGAAGGAAGTGTTGCTGATGAGAGGCGTTGAATACTGAAGTGAACAAGCAGACAACATCCCCAAAAGTCTTTTATTTTTGTTTTTGTTTTTTACAAGACAAGAAAAAAAATTACAACCCTGTGTAACATATTACATCACCATACATAATTTCCAAAATGGTCCAGGTTGTGTGACAATTAAATAATAATAAAAAAAAATTCTACATCATAATATACTTATACTGTAGAAATAGACAATTCACAAAATTAATTCCCAGAGTAGACTGATCAAAATAAAATGATGCCAGTAGAGTAATTTATCTAATAATTGACAGATGGACAGGCACAAAGCCAGAGACCTAGGGTGGTTAGTTTGGGTCAGTCCGAAAGCTCACAGTGCCTTGTATACCACAAAACAGACTTATAAAAAAAAATATTTTGCACAAGCACTGTTATGGAATTGTAGAGCTAGTGACATTTTTTTTATTTTGATCCTTTGAGATCACAGTAATCCCATGTTTACAATATGATGTTTTTTTTTTATTAGGCAATGGTAAATCCCATTACAAAGAGTAAGCATTCATATCCGGTAGATACATCTTTCACATATACAACTTTATCTTGTACGCTGTATCTGCGAACCGGGCTCATAATCTTGGAGTATCAACTTGTTAGACTATTAATTTCATAGTACCCTCCCCGGAGAGCCATTTGCCAAAGCCTATTTTTTTATTTTATTTAACATATTGTAGTTTTTCAAACTGATAACATTAATACAGTACAATTCCCAACTGGGGATAGGAGAAAAAAAAAAGGTGTGGGGGGGGGAATCATAGAACAGTTCTTTCACAGATTAACAAAAAATAATGTCAAGTATTTCTTACCTCCGTCCGCCTCACTCCCCCGAATCTCACTCACTTACTTAACAGCTTGTACTGGACTCCAGTGAAATACTATCGGGTTCCATTAACCATGGAGCCCAAATATCCATAAACTTAGGAACTGAGTCCTCCAGGAGATGGGTTATTCGCTCATTAATCAAAATAAAATTTAACTTATTCTTAACTGCCTGCAGGCTCAAGTTTGAGGAATTCCACTGCCGAGCAATGTGGCTTTTTGTGGCCAGCATCAGAAACTGCAGTAGCCGATTCTGATGAGATGTTAGAAGCAAGCTGGAAAGGCCTAGGAGGCCGACCTCAATGGACTTGTGCATTTTGATTTTAAAGATTTTCAAAACCAGCTCAAATACTTCTGACCAAAGTCCCCTCGCCTCAGGACACATCCACCATATATGTAAAAATGTACCTGAACCTCTACAGTCTCTGAAGCACTTAGCATGTTGGGTCAAACCCCACTTAAAGAGTTTAACTGGTGTGTGATAAATTCTATGTAGGACCTTTATCGATGTCTCCAACACGCTATAGTTTAATGATCCTCTGGTAAGACTGCGCCAGCTCTGTTCCCAGGTTGTTTGGTCTAGAGTGTATCCCAGATCCTCTTCCCATAGTTGCATATATTTTGTTTTTTGTGACCGTGGAGTCTCATTAAATGTATCATATAATAAGCTTATAATATTGCTCGACAGTGGAAGATCCCTACAAATTCTAGCTAGCCAATTGGTATCCGGGGTTCCTAAAGAATTTATAGTGGAACATACAAAATGTCGCAATCTGCAGTAGGTGTAGTGCTCTATTAAGGGTAAGTTATATTTGTCTCTCATATATTCAAAGGTCACCACTGCACCCTCTTGGTACCAGGCCCCAAAAGTGAATATGCTAGCGGGATAAATGAGAGCTGTGCCGCTTTATAATACAGTTTAAAGTTGGGACATGAAAGCTCCCCTTTGGTTTTATTTTTTTTTTTTTTTACTTTTGGTACTTTTTTTTACATGGTAGATTTGGAAATCCTCAAGGATTTGTAGTTCCATATGAATTTAAAGATTTGATTTTGAAACCTCTCGAGAACCCTATAAAAAATTGGGATCGGCAGTGTCTGGAATAAGTATAAAAGCCGGGGAAGAATATTAATTTTAACCGCATTTGATCCTGCCTAACCATGAAATTCTACCTTTCGACCATCTCTGTAAATCCAACTCCTTGTACAAGGGTAAATAATTAGTTTTATATAAACCTGCTAATTTGCTGGTGATTGACACCAGTAAATATTTAATATGTGATTTAGGCCAGGAAAAATCAAAGTTTTGCTTAAGATATTGAATCTCTGGCTGAGAGAGTGCAAAACCTAATGCTTCCGTCTTAGCCACATTTATTTTGAGTCCCGAGAGGTTTCCAAAATGAGTGAGAATTCGTAGTAGCTCAGGGATGGAGGTGGCAGGTTTCGTGAGTGAGCCTAAAAAATCATCCGCAAAGAGACTGCATTTGAAATGATGGTGACCAATCTGGATCCCCTGAATATCTGGATTTGATCGTATAGACTGCTCTAGCGGCTTTATTGCTAAGGCGAAGAGCAAGGGTGAGAGGGGGCATCCCTGTCTGGTGCCCCTTTGTACCTCAATTTGCGCCATGGAAGAGCCTGGTAATTTCAAGCTTGCTTATAGAGATCTATAGTAGGTCTTAATCAGGTCCATATATTTCCCCCCAAAGCCAAACTTGAATAACACCGCTCTGAGATAAGGCCATTCTTAGGTATCAAAAGCCTTTTCTATATCTAGGGCCAATACACAGGTTGGGATGCGGTTTTGGGACGCCCATGAAACCAAATTTAAAATGCGCCAAATGTTATCCCCTGTTTGTAAGGAACAAAGCCCACTTGGTCTTTATGAATGAGTCTGGGAAGAAATTGGGAGATTCTATTGGCCATCAGTTTTTCTAAAATGTTGATATCATTATTTAGGAGCGATATTAGGTGATAATTTTTAACTTATAGGGGGTCCCTACCTTCCTTGGGGAAAAGTATCATATCTGCCTGGTTTAATTCCTGGGGCATTTGATGGCCTTCTAGAATTTGATTAAAAAGATTTGTTAAATGGGGGACCAGAGTGTCAATATATTTCTTATAATATAAGTTGGTGAATCCATCCAGGCCCGGGGCCTTCCCACCTTTCAAGTCGATAATAGTCTTTCTAACCTCTGATTCCCTAACCCTCGAGTTAAGGAGCTCCCCTTCCCTCAGAGACAGAGGCCCTCATTCAATTGCGATTTGGTCAATTGA
Source organism: Discoglossus pictus (assembly GCA_027410445.1). Classification (NCBI taxonomy): domain Eukaryota; kingdom Metazoa; phylum Chordata; class Amphibia; order Anura; family Alytidae; genus Discoglossus; species Discoglossus pictus. The sequence goes on along the minus strand of CM050165.1, from coordinate 37,407,334 downwards.
ATAGGGGTCTAAATAAGCACATAATGTATTTTTTTTACAGAAGTTTTTAGTTAGTAAGCATCTATCCAAAAGCAAGGTTTTCATTAACTGAAAACTTATTTAAAAAAAATATGTTCTGTGCTTTTTTAGAGCCCTATTCAATTGGCCAAATCGCAATTGAGTGAGGGCCAGAGTATTTATCCAGGGAGTAATACGATAGGCAGTTAATGGGGTCAGGAAGGAATTATTCTTTTCCCTCCTTTGATACAATTGGCTAAGTTTTAATGAGTTTTTTTACTGTTTGCCTTCCTCTGGATTCAATACCTATGTCATTTAACTGTACTTTAAATTAAAATTGCATGTTACAAAGCATTATGTAATGGTTTCATATACACATTGCTATAAAGTTGACCTAATGTTATGTTACTCATCCATACCTCAGATTTAAAAATGGTAGTATTGTTAAAAAAAATCGTCCACTAATGTTTGAAATATAAGTTGCATGTTCCAAAGCATTTATGTAATGGTTTATAACTATTTATTCATACAAACTTTATCCATTGTTACATTATTCCTGCATACATGACGATTAAAAAGGTTAATATGATGCTCTTGCTGGTGCGGACAGGATGAATATATCTTCTGGAAAAATTCCTGGAAGGTTTTTTTGTATACAATATGATGTTTTAAAGGATATTTCTTGATAATGGGAAAAATGTTTTTCAAAAGTAAAAAAATATAGTCTGGGTTTATAATCGATTTTAGGGAAGTATTTTGCAGTGGGAGCCAGTATTTTGTTTCTGTTAATCTGCTTCTACAGGCAAGGGCCAGATCTACCTTTTTGGAGACCCTGGGCAGTGAGGTGGAGGAGCCCCTATGAGTGAGTATGCAAGGTATGCACGGACACGTTGTTGCCTTTTCTGTGTGTGTAAGTTCATTTTCCTATAGTAACTGTCTTACCCCCCTAGTAGCCAGTCTATGAACTGCAGCATTTCATCATTAGAAGCCAGGAACCATTAAAAAAAAGTGGCATTCCTCACATGGAAGCGCTCCTAGGCAGCTGCCTAGTTGGCCTAATGGGTAATTCTGCCATGTCTACAGGTCTGAGGGGACATTTAAGTGCAATGGAAACGTTAAGCTGTTACAATGGAGGTGTATTAGTTCAAAGGTCACCATTATTAAAGAGACAATTATGAACACTTGCATATTATCACAATATAGAAAAATATATATATTCTATTTATTGAAAAACTTACTAGTGCATTACCAGTGTTCCCATTATGTCTCTCTACATGGTCATATACATTTGCATCATATCTCTTCTCTCATGTACACTTTTTTATTAGACAATGGAGCTTGTGTTGGCAGTTCACACAGTTACCTTGATCCTTTGTTGTTGTTTAGTCGTTCAGTTTGTCCGACTCTCCTTGACCCTATGGACTGCAGCATGGTAGGAACATCTATGTTTCTTTTCGGTTTGTGCTTTTGCATAAGGTTATCTTGGCAAAGTTACTGGAGTGGGTTGCCAGTTCATCTGCTATGACCTGCCCATCTTGGATGACCCTACATGGTATCCCTCATAGCCCCATTGAAGCACACAAGACCCTTCACCATGACAAGGTAGAGATTCAGAATGGGCCTTTTTCCTTTCGAAGTGGTTCACACAATATGTACAAATATAGTTTATTTACTGATTTACTTATCGGAAAATATACAAGTACTCTGACATCACTGTGGGCATTGAAGCACCATTACCTGCCTGTAGTTCTACATCAAAATCTATTTGATTTTGTATTTGAAGAAGAGCTTGATTATGCTAATGGAATAAAGAAAATAACTAAAATGCATATCTAAAATATCAAAAACATTCCATATTTCCCATACATTTAAAACCCAAACTATAATCCAGATGATAGAGCCCTTTAAACAAAATGTTAGCTACGTTTATAGTCCGCTAAGCTCTTAAAATCTTCTTTCATTGCACACCACATTCAGAGACATCTGTTTGGTTAGTCCCACGGCCTAAACAAATACATTTTACTCAAACTGTTTCCACTGTGGAATAAAGGAAAACACATTTATCAACTCCCTAAACTTCTTCACAGACAGCAAAAGGTGTAAAATGTTATAGGATTTGGATTTAGAGAAGCATCTGTTAAGAGATCTGCCAAGGATATGATATTGGCTCCACATTTTGTCATATTTTCTACATTTTATTCTCTGATGCAACTTTATGAAGGCAAAATGTTCAGAAATGTATAATATTTTTTATGCCACAGTCTCACATCGAAAATTAAAACTTTCGAAAGCCAATTGCAATAAAGATGGCATAAGCAATAGACACTTGTTTTAATTATTTTAAATTATATAAGATTTAGTAATTTAATATAGAAATGTTTGTTCTCTGTATGAAGTTAGTTTGAAATAATATTTTTTTGCGATGCACAAAGCCAATATTGTGACACTTTATGATGTCTGTATCAATTTAAAATATTGATTTATTGAATTGTACTTTCAGAATTAAAAACACATTGCTGAATGGGTCCTATAAAATGTTAAAGGGTTAAGGATGTTTTCTGGATTTTACTAGGTATATAAAATACCTGTGTATTTATTTACTTTATTTTATTAAGAAGCGCTTAAAATCAAACAAATATTACCTGTTTGGGTCTGCCCTCTGAAGCTCATGCTGTACTTTTTGTGCTGTGTCTCATACCAACCAATCAGTGACCATCTCTCAGCAACAGGCTGCTGAGACATTGTCCGTGATAGGCTAGAATACTACACTGCACATTCCGCCATAGAGAGTCTGTTTCTGTATACGCTGCAGTGGGCTGACCCAAACAGGGATATTTGTTTGGTTTTGGCTCTAAAACAGAGTTTATAAGCACTTCTTGATAAAATAATGCACATAAAAGTAAATACATACATAAGTATATTATACAGTGCCTTGCAAAAGTATTCACCCCCCTTGGCATTTTTCATGTTTTGTTGCCTCACAACCTGGAAGCTCCAAGGCGCTTTGAATAAGTCTCAATGAGCTTGCCACATCTTACCATTGGGATTTTTGCCTATTCCTCCTTGCAAAACTGCTCCAGCTCTGTCAAGTTGGATGGTTTGCGCTTGTGAACAGCAATCTTTAAGTCTGACCACAGATTTTCTATTGGATTGAGGTCTGGGCTTTGACTAGGCCATTCCAACACATTTATATGTTTCCCCTTAAACCACTCAAGTGTTGCTTTAGCAGTGTGTTTGGGGTCATTGTCCTGCTGGAAGGGGAACCTCCTTTCTAGCCTCAAATCACGCACAGAGTGGTACAGGTTTTGCTCAAGAATATCCCTGTTTTTAGCACCATCCATCTTTCCCTCAACTCTGACCAGTTTCCAAGTCCAGGCTGCTGAAAAACATCCCCACAGCATGATGCTGCCACCACCATGTTTCACTGTGTTTCACAGTCTCTGCTGTGGAAGTCTGCAGCTCCTCCAGGGTTACCTTAGGTCTCTGTGCTGCCTCTCTGATTAATGCCCTTCTTGCCCGGTCCGTGAGTTTTGGTGGGCGGCCGTCCCTTGGCAGGTTTGCTGTTGTGCCATGTTCTTTCTATTTGGTTATGATAGATTTGATGGTGCTCCTGGGGATCATTAAAGATTTGGATACTTTTTTATAACCTATCCCTGACTTGTACTTCTCAACAACATTGTCCCTTACTTGTTTGGAGAGTTCCTTGGTCTTCATGGCAGTGTTTAGTTAGTGGTGCCTCTTGCTTAGGTGTTGCAGCCTCTGGGGCCTTTCAAAAAAGGTGTGTATATGTAATGACAGATCATGTAACACTTAGATTGCACACAGGTGGACATCATTTCACTAATTATGTGACTTCTGAAGGTTGCACCAGAACTTTTTATGGGCTTCATAACAAAGTGGGTGAATACATACGCACATGCCAATTTCCTGTTCTAAAAAATAGTTTTATGTATATATTTTTCTCATTTCACTTCACCAACTGAGACTATTGTGTTCATCTGATCATCTGATCCATCACATGAAATTCAGATTAACAAAACATTGAATTTAAAGCTGTAATGTAACAAAATAGGTAAAAAGTCAAGGGGGGTGAATACTTTTGCAAGGCACTGTAGGTAGTCAGATCAACCTTAGGGTGAGTGTCAGAGTTAGAGAATGGAAGGCCCCAGTGTAAAAAAGTGTTTAGGCCCCCCAAGGGTGGTTTGTAAAAATGTGTTTGTGCTAATTTTGTGACCCTCCCCAAGACCTCCTCAAATAACAGCTACTCTACCCTCCCAAAGACCCTTTCCCATTGACGCTCCCCACCCCTAGACCCATTTTCCTATCTGGGGGCATGGTGAGTTGGACTGGCAGTGGGGAGAGAAAATAATTAAATAAAAAAAGACCTCCCCAAGACCTCCTCAAATAACAGCTACTCTACCCTCTCAAAGACCCTTTCCCATTGACACTCCCAAATACCCTTTGACATTGACGCTCCCCGCCCCAAGACCCCTTTCATATCTGGGGGGCAGGGTGAGTTGGATTGGCAGGGGGGTGAGAAAATAATTAAATAAAAAAAAAAATACACAGCTCTGGTCCCCCTCCACAGAAGCACCCTGGTGCACTGCACCATCTGCACCACTGTTAGCTCCGCCCCTGCTTAGAGTAACAATATCACCTTTCTATAAAAATAATTATCTACCTTTCCCCCTAAAAATAAATCAAGAGATCCTCTTAACTCCAGGTGTCAAAAGGCACTTACTTTGTTTTGGGCCTTAGTATTTTGCACCTGCTGCACCAGCAGAAGCTCCACCACTGAATCTATCTATAACCATGACTAATGGTTGCTATATGTGTCAGACTCTCCTCATCCCTCTTTGTTCCTGAGAACCGCTAGATAAGGTATCACCGACGGGCACTGGTCCTAGGACTGGCTGTTGAGATAAATAACCAAACAATTCTTCATTGACGAGATGCTGAGCTTTCTACACCTCAAAGGTATCTAATGTCAAGTCTTCAAGAACACTTAAATGGATTGTTTTACTTCTCTATGAATTAATATATATGGAATGATATAAAACTCTTTTAACATTTAACTGTAATTGATTGTTAATAATTGCTTACGGTTTATAATGTATGGTATGTGTTTAAAAACATTAGACAAAGTATATTATATATGTCTTAATATGCTGTTTTATATAATAATTTTCTCTTTCATGTAATTAAAAAAAAAAAACATAACCAGGAGAAGCCTTAGAATAAGCAGACTGTTGTTTTCAATATCCCTCCCCTAACGCAGAGAGAGAGAGAGAGAGATAAATCTATTTATAATATAGATATTGTTTTAGAATTTGATTTCAACAAAGGAACAGATTGTGCTTTGTCACTGAGCTTAGCTCTTCTGGTCAGTAGTATGTGACTCATTAAAGTTGGTGACACTGATATTAGTAACTATGACTTAAGCAGGGCCAGCACAATGCTACATGCTGTAACATTTCTTCCACTTCATCTCCTACTTGAGGAATCAGGAAATTATCTTTCAATTTATTCCACTTACCCAGAGGAGGTGATGACTTTCAATAGCCTTCTGGACCTTAATCTCTGGCTCGTCTCTGTATTTCAGACATCACTTGGCACCTAGCATTTGATACAGAGGCAGTTTAAGGTGTAAATGTGTGATCTCCAGTAATGAAGAGTTTGATAATAATTTCCTCATAAAGTAGCATATGTTGCTTTTTGTCCTGTTTTGTTTCACAGAATTCATTAGTTGCATTTTATAGTTTCCACACACAATGGGGCTTACTCTTCTGAATATTACATCTTCATGTCCATACTCTTTATTTTTCCTTTGGCTCAATGTTATAGTATGAGGCCTGTGTGTAGAACAGCCTTTTTCTATGTCTAGCGCACAAAATAAAATAGAAGATTCAATTTGAAAAATTAAATGGACTCTAAGCTTATGGATACTGCTCTACGCCATCATGTAGAACATATATTTTTTTTAAATGCTTGAAGGTTAGCCTTTTCAATCTTAAGTCTTATGAGTACTTCAGTTGCACCAATTGATATATAGAGTTTATGGGGACATGCTGTCAGGTCTCAATGGCACCATAAATTCCAAGGTCCATCTAAATGCATACATACTCACCATACTACAATAATACATTTCACGTTGTTTTTCCTTTGTCTGTATAGATTTTTGGGGGTTTCAGCAAACAAAGAGCATTGTCAATTGCAAGGTGCTTGTGACTTTTGGTCTATTTAGAACATGCAGAATCTAATAAGCTCCTGGCAGCAGGTAGGAAGAACTATTAAAAGACTAACTGGGTTATATAAAAACTCTTATAAATCAGAATACATTCATTACATATTTTTAATTTTTTTAATTTTACTTGGTTTCCAGTGCTCTGTTTTATGACGCATTTTTTTTGTAATTTGGTAGGTTAGGCTCTGCCGTTTTCAGTAACCATCATGAGTTAGACTGGTGAACATAGGGGCTTTGTTGTTCATGCCTATTATGAGAACAACCGTTCTGTGGTAACAACGCAGAGAGTGCACAATTCAGTCGAAATGCATTTGTACCAGATCGGAAAGCGATTTTGCTATAGATTTCTAGTCTTCGGGCAATTGAAACATTTGTGGTTTCAACAGGACAGGGCCACAACTCACACAGCGCGACGTTCGCTCAGAGTGTTGAGGGAAATGTTCCCTGGGCGTTTGAGGGGAGACGTGGGGTGGCCGGCATGGTCACCAGATTTAAGCCCATGTGACTTTTTCCTTTGGGGATACCAAAAGGAAAAGGTTTTCAAACATCATCCTCAATCTCTTGAGGATTTGTAGGAGAGGATCAGACAGGAAATCAACGACATTCCACCTGCGATGATCCCGGAATGATGGAGAACTTCCGGAATGTCTTCTGCAATGTATTGCCAACAATGGCCGCCATTTATTTTATACGATTTTTAAAACTCATTAAAACAACACTGTTTTTATTTACTTTTCAGAAATATATATAATTTTTTTTCAGAGAGCTTTGTTAATTTTTTATACCCCTTCAAAATGTGGGAGATCTTTATGCCCCACCCTGTATAACTGAGGCCCCAGTCTTGTCCAATTGGAGCTATTTTATATTCTCCACAATGGGTGTGAATTGTTGTTTTTTTTTCTAAATATTACAATACACTCAAGTCATAATGCATCAGTTCAGACGCACACAGGGTTAAGTTTCTCAGTGCTTATCAGCATTGTTAAAGGTTCAGTGTAGATTAGCAAAAACTGAACCAATGAAGTATGCACAAAGCTAAAAACATTGGCAGCTGTGTAAATCAGGGAAATACAAGTATTATGAGAAAAAAAATATCATCTTAGCAGACTTTGCTTGTGCATGGAGGCTAACATAAGAGTTCCATTTTATTTTTTAGACATGGGGGTGATTACAGAGCAGGGCAAGCAAGGCTTGCAAGTATAGCTGCAAGCTACATCTACTGAACCTATGAGCGGAAGGTGACGTGTTGAAATCTTATCTAAATCGACCAGTCAGTCAACAGTGTCCCTCCCTCCTCATCCACCCTTAAATCTGGAATAAACATTAGTAGAACACACCCTCTCCGTCTTCAAGACAGCAGGAAGTGTGGAAGACACAAACATGGCATCATTCCGCCTCAAGCAGTGTCTATTAAAATAAAAATAAATGTTCACTTGTTGCGAAGTTTACAAACATTTGAAGTTTTTCCCAATTTAGTTGATAAAGTAACCTATTAGTTTTATGTTATATTGTATTTGGAACCTCCTCTGTTGCACTTTCTTGAGTGAAGCCTTAAATTCTGTAAAGCCTTTATGATTACACTGATCTATCCCACAAAGGCGGAATTAATATTACTGGGTGAATTATGAACAATCTCAGATATGTGGCTGACACTACTCTGATGGCTGCAAATGAGGATTAACTAAGGGGCCTATTGATAAGTGTGCAAAATCTGGCCTGCTGCTAAACATTAAAAAGACGAAGATCATGGCAAACAGCAATCTCAGTTCCTGGCAAATAGACAGGGAAGAAGTGGAGGCAGTGACATATTTTATAAAATACATTCACTATTGTGGGGGGAAGCTATGGCAAGTCTGGACAGAAAACTGTAGATTTGATGCCTTTGAATTGTGTGTTGGAGAAAACTGCTTAGAGTCCCTTGGACTGCAAGAAGATCCAATAAATCAGTACTACAGGAAATCAAACAAAACCGTTCATTGGAAGGTATGATCATAAAGTTAAAGCTCAAATATTTTGGCCATATTATGAGAACACAGGACTCCCTACAGAAGACTCTGATGCTGGGAAAGATTGAAGGTACACGAAGAAGAGGATGGTAGAGGCGGAGATGCATAGATGAGATTAATGAAATATTATTATTGTTATTATTTATTTGTAACTCGCCAACATATTCCATAGCGTTATACATGGTTTACAATCAGGGCCAAAACAATAACAGTATTAACATGAATATGAGATTGATGGAGCTCAGTGAGACAATGAATGACAGATGTGTCTGGCTTGCTGCAGTCCACAGGGTCATGGTGAGTCGAACACATGAACAAATAAACAACAACATCTCACAGAGTCCCAAGCATGTGAAATCAACACACTGGCCAAACTTGGAGCCCCATTCAATTGAGCGATTTTGAGATCCGGTCGTCCGTATGTGAGGCTGCAAGCTATTTTGCTAATCAATTGGTGTCTTTTTGCAGGCTTGGAATGGCTTCCGAGTTACAAGCTTGAAAAAATGGAGATGGTTAAATGATAGAAAAATTATTCACAAAGGGTTAATTGTCCTTCCTTGGCTATGTAGAAATGTCCTGGGTCAAGACAAACCTGGGTTATCTTGGTTGAAGTAAACAAGATGTTTTACTAAGCTAATACACAGAATAGATACTTGCTTTTGCAAGGACATCTTAGAAAAGTTTAAACAACAGTTTCAGCCAGAGGTTAATGATTCATGGTAACTCTACACTACACATCTGTGTATAAAAAAAGCTTCTAAATACTAAATAAATAAGAGATTCTTTAAAAAGAATTTGTGTGAAGTTGTTTTACTGTAAATCTCTCCTTGATATCAGTCATGTCTGTGATATCAAGTATAACCGCTTATGATTAATGTTTTTGTCTCACCCAGGTTTTTTGGACCTAACATTAAACTAGAAATTACAGCCTCCCAAAGCCTTTGATCTGTCACTTTCGCAATGTTAAATTCGCAAATCGATATTCAATTGCTCAATTTCCCCAAGCCCGCACCACGTGTAAATGGCAAATGAAGGAGAAAATCCTACGAGTGCTAGAGAGAACACGCAAGGGGGTTAAACACTTTTTTGTAGCACTGGAAATGCAAATAAAAAATCAATCCTGCATTATAAATAACGAGGAAAGTGATGATAGACATTAGAATTAATTGCACAACCCTGTCAAGATCGCAAATCTGCAGGAAATTAAGATTATTTTTATGTGTCATTTCAGGGTTAAATTGATCACGGATATCAAAGAGTTAATACATATCAGACCACCCATATGGACTAGAACAGTATTGGCATTCATTTTCATAATTCTTTATTTTTCATGTTTTGCGAGTGTGATCGAATATCAGACCCCCAAACCTAATTGATTGACATGTAACCTCCATGTTTTACTACCATAATTATGACAGTCTAATTTTCTATTGGCTGAATTGAAATGGGAGGTTACAGGCTTGCTTAATTGATCATATTCCCGCCCTGAAATGATCCGAACTAGTGCATGGTTTACGGTCTTGGCTTGGGGCCCGTAACTTGCGGCCCTGAGCAATTGAATAGCATCGGTGACCTTTTGAGCAAAACACTTCTTGTATTGGTATATGCAAATAACTTAGGGTTTTCTTAACCCATATTGTATACACAAAACATGGACCTGTTGCTTGTTGGGCCAAAAGAGCTCTGCATGATGCACTGATGAAAGCCTAGTCTGAATGTGCTTGTTCACCTGTGCAGAGGAGATTTGCCTGGCATTTCCATTCTTGTCTGTTCTTGAGGGGGTAGGTAGAGACAGATTTACTAAATGGCGTCTCTTCTCAGTAATGGCACACATGAGCTAACACTTGATATACTGTACTAAGAATTAGCACAGGTCGAAATGCATGCTGTTTTGCATTGGCTGTTCTTATTTTGTATACACAGCAGATTAAATTATTCTAATATAGATAACCAGTAATTCCATTATACAAGAGGTTCTATAACAAAGTAGTAAATTATTTATACCCCTGCTTGATCATTACCTTGTTGTGGTGAAGGGGCTTGTGTAGTTCAATGAACCATGTAAGGTCGTCCAAGATGGGCATGTCATAGCAGAGAGGTCAGACAAATCACGGCCCACTGGAGAAGGAACTGGAAAGCCCACTCCAGTATTTTTGTCAAGAAAAGCTTATGGATAAGCACAACCAGAAACAAGATGTGTTTGGTGTTCTGCAGTCCATAAGGTCATTGAGAGTTGAGCATGACTGAATGACCGGACAACAACAAAACTATTTATAATGTATCTCATACATGTTTAACCTATGGGCACCATGTGTTACAAACAATGTTGTTATTCAATGGCAGATATGGATGTGACTTGTTATTTAGAAAAGAGTGTACCCCATAGGAGCACAGGACAAAGCACAGGACATAAAAACTGATAAAGAAAATGACTGACCTAAAATAATAATGTAATCACACAGATTTGTTTTGTACTGCAGCAACACCAAAATAAGCAAGTAAGATGTAGAAACAGTGAGTGCTGTATTTATCTGCAGAATAAGATGTGTTATTAGAGGTTCAGGTGGTTGAGCAGATGAAGACTGGTGGGTTCTAGGAGACTTCAAAATAAATATCAACTAAGACTCATTATGAATGTTGAGTGGTGCACATGCATCCTGAAGGACAAAATGGAACGCCCATTAGAAGAAACCGGTCGGGTATGGTATCAGACAAGGGTACAGCTAGAGCCAAAATATTGAACCAGTGCTGAGTATCATAAGGAGTTGGAAAAAATCAGCAGTTTTAAATTATTCGGTGTCAATGAGAAGTTCAGATTGTGATTTTTGAAATGGAACAGCTTTTGGTATGAGATATCCCTGTAGGATTATTAACTAAACAACTTGGCACTATCTATCTATATAGGTGAGAATTTCCCAGAAGCCTGGAAGACGGGGCTCCTAAAGTTTTTACCGCTGGCTCCTAAATATTTTCCAAGGTATGATGCATCTCAATATCTCATTGAAGAGCTTCCTTACAGGCTCCTAGAAAATTACCCTAGCATCTAAGTTTTAGATATTTTTATCCTCCCCTGTATCCTACTATCCTACTATCCTTAGGGACCACAGCACACCAGGTTCGTCTGTCAGCCACTGCCCTTCTGAGCTTCATAAAGCTCATGTCAATTGCTTCAATGATCTCAACTATCCATCTCCATCTCTGCCTCCCCCTTCTTCGAGTGCCTTCAATCTTTCCCAGCAACAGAATCTTCTCTAGGGAATTCTGACTTCTCATGATATGGTCAAAACGTCTGAGCTTCAGCCTAATGATTATACCTTCCAGTGAACAGTTTGTCTTGATTTCCCGTTGTACTGATTTATTGGATCTTCTTGCAATCCAAGGGACTCTAAGCACTTTTCCCCAACACTACAATTCAGAAGCATCAATTCTATGGAGCTCAGACTTCTTTATGGTGCAGCTCTCACATCCGAATGTTATTACTGGGAATACCATAGTTCTAACGGACATTTGTTGATAGTTTAATATCGTTACTTTTTACTAGCTTGTCCAGACTTGCCACAGCTTTCCTCCACAGAAGCAAACATCTTTTAATTTCATGGCTACAGTCACAATCTGAAGAGACCTTCAATCCCAGGAAAATAAAAGCTGTCACTTCCTCCAATTCTTCCCCATCTATTTGCCAGGAACTGGATTGCTGTTTGACATGATCTTCGTATTTTTAATGTTGAGCAGCAGGCAAGCTTTTGCACTCTCTTCTTTCACCCTCAACAATAAGTCCTTTAGTTCCTCCTCACTCAGCCAACAGAGTAGTATCATCGATGTATTTGACATTGTTTATATTTCTTCCAGCAATATTGAATAAATAAGATGACAATATCCAACCTTGTTGTGCTCCTGGACCGATCTTGAACCATTTTGTTGTTCCATGTTCAGTTCTGACTGTGGCTCATTTTTTAAGAACATTTTGAAGAAGAAGTAAATGTATTTCTCTATTAGCCAGTGGCCATTGGCAATTTGATCTCTTGTGCCTCTTCCTCTGCAGAATCTGGTTTGCACATCTGGTAGCTTGCATGTAAAATGAGTGCAATTGTTTGATAATTGGAGCAATCTTTGGCACTGTCTTTTTTGGGATTGGGATGTAGACTGATCTTTTCCTAGGATATTGGCCACTGTTGAGTTTAAAAAAAATGTTGGCATAAGGAAAGCAACACTTTCACAGCATCATCTTATAGGATTTTGAATATTTCAACTGGGATTTCATCAACTCCTGCAGCCTTGTTATCAGCAAGACATCCTAGGGCCCATCTCTTCCAGCTCCAGCTTCATGGACAAATTATTGAGGTCATCACTGTTGTTAGGATCCTTCCTATATATATCTTCAGTGTATTCCTGTCACCTCTTCTTTATCTGATCTGCTTCTTTTAGGTCCCTGCCATTTTTGTCTTTTATCCACACTAGTATGAAAGGTTTCTTTGAGATCCCCGGTTTTCTTGAAGAGATCTCTTGACTTTCCCATTCTGTTGTCTTCTACTATCTCTTCACATCGTACGTTATAGATTGTCTCTTTGTCTCTTCTTTCTATCCTCTGGAATTTTGCATTCAGTTGGAAAAATATTTTCTTATTTCTACAATCTTTCCCTTTCCCTCTTTCCTGAGCTACTTTCAAAGCCTCATCAGACAGCCAGTTTGTCTTCTTAGTTTTCTTTCTTTTGGGGCTATTAATTGGTGCTGTTTCCTGAATAATATTCCAAACTTTGGTCCAAAGTTCTTCAGGCATTCTATATTCCATGTCTAGTCCCTTAAATCTATTCTTTACTTCCACTGCATATTGACAATGGATATTATTTATTTTGTATCTGCTTGGTCTGATGGTTTCCCTCTTTTCTTCAGTTTAGTTCTGAATTCTGCAAAAGGAAGCTCATGGTCTGAGCCGCAGTCAGCTCCAGGTCATGTTTTTGTCTGACTGTATAGAGCTCCTCCATCTTTGACTACAAAGTATATAGTCAATCTGGTTTCTATGTTGTCCATCTGGTGATGTCCATGTGTAGAGTCGTAGGCTGTTGGAAGAGGGTGTTTACTGTGACCAGAGAATTATCTTGGCAAGATTCTACTACCTGCTTCATTTTGTACTCCAAGGCCAAACTTGCCAGTTATTCCAGGTGTCTTTTGGTTCCCTACTTTAGCGCACCAATCTCCTTTCATGATAGTAACATCTTTTCTTGCTGTTATATCTATAACATATGTATGGTTTGAATTTTATTTGTTGGTACAGGACTGTGCATAGTCCTTTTTGATGTTTATGAACAAAACTCAACAAAAAGACTTTAAAAAAGGAAAATCGCTTTTCAAAATATTCAATCCAATATTTACATATAAAAATAACCACAAATATAGAGAAACAGAAAATTTGACTTTTTAAATATGGATTGTAGTTTTAAGGAAACAAATACATTTTTGATTTTAAATGAGGAAAAAAGAACAGACGTTCTTCTTCAGATCATTAGTCACACATTGTAACAAGTGATTGTGGAACAATGAATCCAGATTGTAATCTGGTAGTTTATAAGGTGGCCTTTAGGCTGTTCTCTACACCTGTTTATGTACATAAATGCAAATCAGATTTATTTCCTCACTCATAAATGTCAGAGCTATGAAGAAAATTTAATACACATGCGCTGGAGTTGCCAAACAATAAAGATTTCTTTTGGCAACCATTATTTACACTACTTCAAGAACCCTAGGAGTGTTTGGATACAGTTACAGCTGAAGTTGGAATTTTTCATACAAATGCTTAAAGCGACGAGTGCCCTATGTTTTGTAGCATACGTTTAAAAGAGTAACTTAAAAAACTTAAAAACAATTCTTTACATGTTTTGGCATTCAGCAGTGTAATCTGAATATTTATTTATATATTTTTTTAGATGCAAAGTTTTAAAATCCCTTTACAAACGGAAATCCTGCAAAGGTTTCATGCCCACTGTAGTTTCTTTAAAATCTTATATCTTTTTAGAAAACTGTATCAAATTTAACAAATTTAGCAGCTGTGTAAGACATGAAACCATTCTTAGGACAATTTCTAAACTTGTCTGACTTCCTGATAGGTATGAGCCTGAGGGCATGTTCTTATCCACTGAACAGTGGAGGGGGGGATTTATTCAAAAGATGAAGCTCTTGATATTTGATACCTACCCTCTTCCTTGCAGATGTAACATAAGCAGGCAGATTGCAGGCATAAATCTTCGACCTTCACCAAAATATCATGGATACCAAAAACAAAGTTATAAAAAAACATAAGCAGGCAGACTGCAGGCATAAATCTTCAAGCTTCACCAAAATGTCAAGGATGCCAACAACAAAGTTATAAAACAAATAAGAAAATAAAATAAAAAATAGCTTTATTACAATTGTATTGACTTATTATGCTCCTCTTTCCAAAAGCTTTATTCTTTATACCCAAGTAACCCCAAAAACCTTACTTTTTTAAAGGACCACTGTAATGTTTTAACAACAGGAACGTGATGCTTACATTATGTATCAATCATTAATAAAATGCAATGATTAAAAAAGCACAAGCAATATTCAATATTAAACTTACTTTCAAGTATCATATTCTAAGGCTCAAGTTGAGCTGCTTGTCCCCACAATGCAAGCAGGTGGGAGACTCTCTAACTGGGAAGCAGTGCTTAATGGTCACATACAAGCACATGTCTAGTCAGGAGTTGGGCTATTCATTGGCTGGACACTTGCAGAGGCAGCCAATGAGAAGCACAGTCTGGACACTTGCTTGTGTCTAACCATTTAGCTCTACCTCCCTATCCAAAAGACCACATTTTGTATCATATATTTAAGAGAGCAAGTTTAAGCATTTTTGAGTCTGATCTTATATAGTTATATGTTAACCATTTATTATTATTATTATTATTATTATTATTATTATTAATAACCTTGATTTGTAACATGTCAACATATTCCTCAGAGCTAAACAGGGTAGTTAAGAGTGATTTTAGGTGTGCAGGTGGTGCAGTGCACCAGGGCCCTCCTCTGGGGGCCCTGTGCTGTGTAATTTAAAAAGAAAATGTTTACATTAAAAAAAATTCTGGAGTGTAGGGCCCCCCTGGGGCCTCCCATTCCAGCCCAACCCATCAAGGCCCCACTAGGACGCCCTCAAAATCCCCTGTGCCTCCTTGATCACACACACACATCTAGCCTGAAATGTATGTGTGCCTGTTATAAAAGAGCATTTCTACTGAAGCTCCTACAGGTGGCAGTGTGAAGCAGTTCAACACGCAGCGGTGTGTATCAGAAAGAAGGTAAGAGAGTAAGGGCTATAAAGTGGCAGCAAAGTACAGGGGAATGAGTTATGTGCGGGAGGAACAAAGGACATAGGGATGGGTACTATGTGAGGTGGATGCTCAGAGGGGTTGGGTGCTGTACTGGGATGGATCCTGAGAGGGGATGGCTTCTGACAAGGACTCGGTGCAGGGATGGATGCTAGGTGGAGTGGCTGCTGTGTGGGGGTGATGTTTACATATGTGTATGTATGTGTATATTTGTGTATATATATGTGTACATACATATCCGTAGAGGATGTTGCAGAAAAGTGTAGCGCATGCACCCTGGAGTTGTGCTGTAGGCAGAGGAGCTTTGCACAGGCAGGAGTACTGAGTGATTTGGTCCCAGCAGGGACCAGCGCAAAACATTTTTTACATCCACCTGAGGAAACCCAATATTTTTTTTTTTTTGCTCCAGGGCCCTCCATTCTCTAGCTCTGTCACAGCAAGTGAATATCAACTTTTACAAATTACAAAAGAATGGATGGTCGTATTAAGTTTAAAATCAATTACAAATCTATTTTAGTCCATAAAGTTCAACCTTTTTAGATTTCCTCTGATCCTTGTAATACGTGGATTAATTGTTAATTAATCTAGAGGAAGGCAAACAGACAAAAAAAACAACCCATTAAAACATTGGCAATTGTTTCATAAGAGGAAAAAATACAATTCCTCCCTGACTCCAGTTACTGGCAATCAGATTCCTCCCTGGATCAATACTACTCCTTCAAAAACATATCCAACCTCTTTTTAAAGTTATCTATCAAATACACTGTCACAACCTCCTTTGTTAGAGAATTCCACAGTTTAACTATCCTTACTGTGAAGAACCCTTTTCTTTCTTTAAGGTGGAATCTTTATTTGAGTTAAATTTAATCTACCATTTAGTTGCCTATTTCTCTAATTTAAGTCTCTTTGGAGGGAAAGTACATCATGTTCTGATTTAATCACAGTGCATACATTAGTGTCATAAGCAAAACATGGAGACAATACTTTCCAGTCTTTCTTCTAAGTGTTTCTTCCAGTCTTTCTTCTAAGTGTCTTCTAAATGTGTTAAAAAGGAGAGGACCTAATACTGAACCCTGAAGAACCACACATACCACATTAGTCCAATTTGAGTATATTCCATTTACCATAATGCTCTGCTTCCTGTCTTTTAGCCAGCTCTCAGTCCATGAGCAGATATTTACTGCAATTCCTGTATCTCTTAGTTTGCACAATAGTCTTCCATGTGGCACTATATCAAAAGCATTTTCAAAATCTGAAAAGACTACATCCACTGATTTGCCTTGATCCATGTTCCTACTAACATCGTCATAGAAACGAATTAGATTTATTTTGACTCCTACTTTCCTATCTTTTACAAATGGACGTTTCCCTGTATATGATCCCTTATTAACCCTTTGAGAAGCTTCCCCATTTCTGTCCAATAAAATATTATTTTACCCTGCAGACAAGCTACAGTGGTTGATTAAACTTTGCAGCACTTAGGTTTTTCTTTTAAACTATAGCACTGGTGGAACAATTGAATAGAGGGCCCCAGTGCAAATTAATTTGGGAACCCCCTTTCACTCCTCTTTTCAAGGTAGGTACCTATAGAAGTAAAAAAAAAAAAAAGCTGAACAAAATGTAGCTTGTCACATCACCTCTAGGGTAATCAGTTCACTTTTTTTTAAATAATAAATACCAGCCCCTCTCCCATAATAAATTAACAGACACTGTCACAATCTGCTACTTCAGTTGGATTTGGTAAGAACCTGGTTCAAACCTATCCAGCAGAATCGTGCGGTCCTTGTACACCTCTGATAGCAGAAGATGGACCATACACAGGTACCACACCCAGGATCTTTCTTACACAGACCAAGATCTCAGGAACACCATATCACCCCTTAGAATTAGGAAGAATGAATAGAATTACACTTACACCTTGTTTTATGTAAGTCCAGACACAGCTGACATACCTTTATTAATTGTCACATTTTATACAATTTTCTGGCACACAGGGCAGCCAATTACAGTAAGCCCCATCCTTAGGTACATGGAAGAGGGACTAATTAACAATAGACTGCCTCCCTTTCCTCCTGGGAAACCCTGTACATCTGATGAGCTCAGGCCTTAATCTTATCCTGGTGATTATATTTAGGTGGGGCTGAGTGAGTTATCACCAGATAACAACACAGTAACATAATAGGCTGCCCCTGCTTACTGGGAAACCCTGTACATCTGATGAGCTCAGGTCTTTAATTTGGGGTTAGGTGAATCATCACCAGACAACCACACTGTAACACAATAAAAATATATACAATTTATATGTCATTTTAACCATAAGTAACACACAAATATATAAGTATAACAATAAAACAGGGTAAATCTGGCCAGTCAGGCCCAGGCTATAGTGCAAAACAGTCCAGTCAGGCCCTGGGCATGACAAACACCATTTATCTCCATGTAGCATAGAACCCCAACATTATTATAGGCCCCAGTGATGTGCACCAGCAGTAGCTCCACCACTACTATTATTTTACCTTGCAAACTATTATTTTACTCTGTATATTTACACTGTGCCTGACAATTAAAAATTGTATATGGTTGGGCACAGAAAAGAAAAATTAACATTAACATTTAGTCAATGTGAATCTCTCTCCCTTCTGTGGAGGGTCATTGACAATTCCTGTGAAGCGCAGAGATTCACATCAGCACTTCTCACTGATAAAAACATGAA
This sequence comes from Discoglossus pictus, assembly GCA_027410445.1. Lineage (NCBI taxonomy): Eukaryota > Metazoa > Chordata > Amphibia > Anura > Alytidae > Discoglossus > Discoglossus pictus. The sequence continues at coordinate 37,389,034 of CM050165.1, read as the reverse complement.
TGTTCCCTTAATCACAGCTGATCTGTAGAACAATTCATTATGAATGAAATCAAATTGAAATTACTTGTTTCAAATGTATATTTTATTTGCCTTGTTTCCTATTATAAAGGAAACTGAGGATTAATTTTAAATATAAATAATATAACTTAGCTTGTGACTACTATGGTAATATGAATTATAATATAATAATTTGAAAAAAAATGGAAATTTCCCCCATGTTTCTAATAAAGGATAGCTGACCCATTAAAAGATAACTGTCGTTTAGGAAAAAACTCACATTTGTTATGATCACAAAATCATGTTTACATCTGTTGTCTCTCTTGATTGAGTGGATGTGCTCTTCTAATATTCTTTCTTTCTGTCAAGCATGTAGGGAAGAGGAGAGAGTGGGAGAGAGGAGAGGGGATGTGACCCTCTTTGGTGAATTGCTACATAGTCAGCAAATATTACTTATTGGCACCAATGAATTCTTAAATCAATAGAATGCATATAAACATTTATAAAAAAAACATTCAAAGCCGAATGTATGAGTTCAAGGCATTTCCTCCTTGATGTGAGAGGTGCTTGACACTCTTCCCAAAATTGTATTTTGAACAATCCTTAAAAGTGAATATTAACGATTACTTAACATTACATTAATGTTAATGACCTAAGCCTTCTACATCTGTAGCTTTCTACTACCATGTACAGAAGTATGTAGGGGGTATACAATGGTTTTGTCATAATTCCAAACAAGTTCTTAATTAGAATAATAACTATTAAAAGGGTTTGTTTCAATTAGTATAAATAAGATCAATTTAGGAATCTTGTTGGTTAAATGGCAAAAGGACCACTGTATTCCTATATTTTCAATATACTCTTTTGAAGATCTAAACTTGATCGGTTAACAATAAATACAGCCTTTATTTTCTTACCAATTATATTCAATTATCCTGCAATGGCACCTGCCATTTTTCTTTCTGTTAACCTGCTTCTACAGTTGGGAAGAGTTGTAGAAAGCACAAAAGCTTTCAGCTGCCAAAATGCAAATGTGGCACTGCTTATTGCCAGTGCTTTTATTTGAACATATGAAAATCTCATCAGCTTCTAAGGACTGAAAACCTGAAAAACTAGCAAATCAGTCAAGAGAATGGATGCACACTGTGAATGTTAACTATAAAATAATTACAAAAATGAAAACTGTAATATTTTTTAAATATGAGACTGTTGTGGTCCTTTAACTTTGTTTGTTGATTATTTTATTTTTTAATCATCATCCCCCATAACTCCCCCTTATGATACATGTCACTCAACCATGTTATTGAATCTAGACGCAACAGAACTGAAAACCTTATATGTGATAAGCCCAGAATGTCAAAAATTCACCCTACATCAGTCTTACTCTAAATGATAAATTCTGGGCAGAGCAAATATTTTTGCAAAGGGTACACATTTTTCCCAAAATCAAAATATTGTGCCAAGATAAGGTTCTGTCTTGTTGCATTTGATTGCTGGAATTGGTGGTAAGCCCCTTTAACAAATGTATCTGTGCACTTTATTGGATTACATATGTGTATCTCTCTCTACATGTAGCCTCAAATAGGCTGTATGTTAACTGAAGAACAGAAATCTGGCCCTATCTTTGTACTTCTGCTCTTGGCTGCATGTGAACGTAGATTGGCAATGCCATCCATCCTCTTTCTCTTTTTCTTTCCCTGGTATGATTTTTTTTTTCTTCTTCTTATCTATGGCTGAAAGGCCAACCATATGCCACCATTTTCCGAGCTGTCCCAATAATCTAGCATGCTTCTCAAGCAGGAATTTCATACGTATATATGAAACAGAAAGGGAAAGCTTGATCGATTAAAATGTACCTTACAAAAAAATATATACACATTGATGAAGGTATCAGCTGGGTACTGGCTACAGTTATGTCAAACAAACTATGCTTGAAAGTGCCAACTTCCCTTTTGTGCTGTGACACTTAGCGTTGCCAAAAGATATTAAAAAGCTTGCATGAACTAGGTGATGGCAGCTGAAACTATCTAAGTTATTGCCTGCCAGCTGCAACGCTGCTTCAGTGCTGTTGGCTGCTTTTTATTTGGTTCCTCGTTTATTTGCCCTTCTTCTAGTGACCGAGTCTATGGAAGCAGGCAATCAGTGTGTCACAGCACACTGCCACTAGCTATTGCTAAACAGGAGGCTTAGCCGTAGCAATTGAGAGACTTTCATTGAGCAGCTGATACAAGTAATATTTCTTTTGGATAATGCCCAAACCGGCTTGTATTGGTCAATGTGAATCCAAGAAGCCTCATAGTTGTGGAAAAAAAAAAACAAATACAAAAATGCAGCTTTTAATTTTTTTTTTCTGTTTTAATCTTGGCTTGGAGCTATCTGAAACAATATAGCCAGCACATGGCCTATGCCAATCCTGCATCTGCTCCCTAAAACCTCCAGCAAATAAGAATTACTGTGGGCTGTTTAACTACAGCTTATGATATGCACACTTTATTTCCAGGGCTTGCCGTTTCTGGACACGAGTTCAAAGGTGTTCAGAGATAACAGGAAATACTGTCCAGTGGGTACCATGACCAGCATGTGTAACTAAACCGATCCTAGATTTTTTACGGGTAATGAATGTAATCTATTCCAAGCTGCTGTGTTTATACAATATTTAGTTTTTTTTTTTGCGGTCTCTTTGGTTTCAAGTTCCTCAGGTTTATTTGCGGTTATATATTTGTCAGGCTTTTGCTAGTTCTGCATCAGCGATGCAGTCGATCTTCAAACCAACACTATTGTGCGTCTGCTATGTGTACATGGTTTTTGGAAGACAATGGTAACGGTGTAACATATGCTGCCTCTGGTGGGGAAGGAGCATGAAGCAGAAGGGATATTGAGTAGGATAGTATCAAATGAATCCTGTTGTAGGCTAGCAGATGCAACCCTCGAGATGTTAACATGCAGTCTTGGATTGCTTTGATAATGATCGTTGGAAGAGACAAACAAATCCTTTCCAGGCAACCAAACCATTCCAAACTTTCTTTTAACTACCGAAAACTTAGACCAGAAGTTCGTCCTCAAGAGGGAAATAACCAACTTCCTCCACTGGCATAAACATGCTGTATTCTGTACTGCGGAATAATAGCACAGACTGTAGATGTAGGGCTCATGTGGTGGGAATAAGCATCAATAGTCGCAGAGGGTTTTATTGACTGCACTATTTAAATTTAGGATAGCGTTATCAAATAAGGCACATAAACAACACAACACCAGAAAAAAATGCAAATATATGGTATGAATGCAAATACATTTACTCTTATTATAATATTGGGACTGTAAAATACTGGTATTTTTAATTATGTTTGCAAGCACACTCCTGCTGACTGAAGGTTAATATCAGTGCTGTAATAGTTACTACAGTGAAAAGAACTTTAAATGAAAAAGGTTGACTTTTTACAGATTTTCTGCTTGATTTTGCTGGCGGTACTTGACTGTGAAGAGTAGTTTTACTGACTTATTTGGGTCTTAAACATGAAGAGAATTAACAATGTCAGTTTGAACATAGAGATTCAGAATTTTGGGTGAAATAAATTGGTTTGTTTGGCCTAGATTCACAAAAAGACCAAGACAGGATACAAAGCAATGATGAAGACAGATTGCATTAGTTCATTGGTTATTCCCATTTATATCTTTTTCCCCATTTTAGCCCTTTTATCCCCCCCACTATCTCCTTACATGCTCCTGTTTCTTTTTATCAGCCCAGGGGCGCAGACAAGCAGCCCTATTGAATTCCCCCAAGGTGTAAAGCCGTAGCCCGTAATGGAGCCCGCAAGATTTAAGGCTATTAAATTAACCCCTTAAAGCTACCCGCAAAAGATCTGCAGGTTACAGGCGGAAAAACCCTACAGGATGTCAAAATCGGAACCCCGTTGCCACAAAACCTTTGATCTGTCAAGCCTGTAATTGCTAGTTTTGAGAATCTCTATTAAATTGCTACAAATCCCCAAAGACGCCCTGGCGTACAAACCCGTGACCCACAAATGGAGGCAAAAATATTATGGGCTCCAAATAGGTCCCGCAAAGGGTTTATAGATAAGTTCTTAACACTGTAAAAGACAATATAAACACACCATTGGACTTTAAAATATGGGGAAAGCATGGAAAGGCATCACAATTACTTGCACAATAATCCCCCAATAAAAAATAGGCATTTAAATGTATGCCAATATAAAAAGCCACCCTGCAACATGCATTAAGCAATTAAAGACACACTACCTGATTAAATAGCAACACAAAAACATGAAACTGGTGCCATATTAACCCTTTCTCACTCACAGAGGCTCTAATGTGGACCCTGCAATATATATATGATTGCATATACATCTCGCTCATCACATCTACATTGGGAAAACAAATAGTGGCCAAATTACACCACCACATCACATATATCAAGTCCCAGTGGAACATTTTATTATTTGTTGTTCAGTCCTTCAGTCATGTCCAACTCTCTGTGACCCTATGGACTGAAGCACATGTAGCTAGGTCTCTGCCTGTGCTGTATTACAAGGTTTGCATGCCAAAGACACTAGAGTGGGTTGAAAGTTCCTTCTCTAGTGGACTGAGTTTTGTCTGACCTCTCTGCTATCACCTGCACATCTACAGTGGCCCTACATAGTATAGCTCACAGCTTCATTCAGGTACACAAGCCCCTTCATCACCACTACTTAGGAATCCACAAGGGGACCAGGGGAACATGCACCACACTAATGTAAATTGATGAATAGCAAAAAATAATGGGAGGTCACCAAATGGGAATGGCTATACATCTTGGCACATGGCCACCAGCAATGGCGTGGGACTCTCCAGGATGGGCGTAGTGGAGATGGAGGTGAGTTGGCTGTTGATCCACGTGCCTCTGCACAGCCTCCATGTGTTTTTGCGGCCGCTCCTGATGGGTTAGAGTGCATTATGTGAATGTGTAAGTTCCCCTGGTCCCCTTCAGCATTGCTAGGTGGTGGTAATGGTGAAGGGGCTTGCGTACTGCAATGAAGCCGTGAGCTATACCAGGTCATAGCAGAGAGGCCAGACAAATCAAGAAGGAACTGGCAACCCACTCCAGTATCACCTGTCATATTCCTATCAGGCCCTCAGGGGAATGTTGATACTCCACATTATCACAAATTGGACTTTGCATGTGTATTAACCCTTTATTTTGATTATATATGATATATATATGATTTTATGATATTTAATGCTAAAAAGTTATGATTATTGTTACTAGTGACTTCCCCGTCAAAAATGACGGGGCAATAAAATATGAAGCCATGGCAATGCTATTTGCCACAAAATGTAAAGCTTTCTGTACTCTGAGGGCCTTCGGCGCTCATTGCGAGGCTCTCCACTCGTGTATTTTTGCTCCTCTGAGCACCTTCAACGCTCATTGCGAGCCTCTCCCCTCGTGTCCTTGCAGTTTTGTGCTTTGCAACACTCATGTTCACCGCTCAACACAAAGACAGATATATATACAGTATATATATATATATTTTTAAATAATAATTAATTAGTTACTTAATAAATGAATATACTTGACCTATTTCTAATTAATATATCCAGCAATCAATAGCCTGAAGAGCTAACAATCTATTTTTATTTTCCTGCAGCATACAATGTACAGTTGGACTGTTGCTGCCTTGAGGAGAAAGTGTCATCAATGTGCCAACTGTGCAGAATAAATAGGCTGCGTGCGCAAGGTCAGACCAGTGATTTAGTTGTGTAAAGCAGAATTTTAGATTACTTGCAAGTTAGTGTTGTAAAATCGCGGTGATTGTCTATGTGTTACACGGCTCGCAAGCATTTTCCGTCCTTTGTTATAGTGTATTTTGTACCTTGTATGTCCCTGGGTAAAAGTTGTACGCGGCTGGCAGTGTTTTGCGTGATTCAGGGTCCTGTAGACTCGTTTTCATTTTATTCGGCCGCCATTTTTTTGTTGCTTAGCTGATTTTCAAGTGCAGAAACTCTGCAAATTCGGCTTACATTCGCGTGCAACCTCACTCCCAGGCGTCCTGGCTGTCCCCTGTGCTGTGTGTGATGTTTTTTTTATTATATTATTTTTATTTTTTGTGTGTTTTTCGTGTCTTTTTGATTTGCAAGGTTCGGCCGTTAACTTCGTATTTTTCGGACCATGTATTTCTCTTTTCTAAGTCCTGCATCTCGTAATATTTTTTTTTTCTAAGTCTGGCGTTCCTCAACTGCTTGCAGCCTAAGGTGATCCCGCATTTCCTAAGTGCTTGGAGGCTAAATCCTGCTTCTTTCAATGCTTCAACTGCTCATCTCGTTCGTCGCCTTAGTGCTGCGAGTTTTAATGGCTCAACTGCTCGCCTTGCTACACGAGGCTCGCAGGCAATGACTGCCTTCGTTGCTCATCGCCTAAGTGCTGCAAGTTTTAATGCCCCAACTGCTCGCTACTAAGTCATATGCAACAGCGCAAAGCGTGACGTCTCACACTTTGACAATTAGAATATGTGATATGTATTGCATAGTAACTAGGGCTCATTAGTTTACATACATAGGAATGTCACACATATGTGATGTATGTGGATGTGTCATAACCCCAACCATTGAAAACACACTAACGCGGTTAGAACAATATAACAAAGCTTTATTTCATACACAGAGCACAATCAGAAATGTACAAGACTGTGCATTAATATCATGGGTGTGGTGTGGGCGGAGAGCAAGAGGTTTGTGGGAAAAAGGGGATACCTACAAGGGGTAATGTCATAGTCTAGAATAAGCATGATGCATAGCACCTACCAGGGTCACTACACCACTGCCACCAGAATCAGATGGAAAAAAGAAATCAGAAACCACTTAATTTAATTGAAGAAGCCATTAATGTGCATAGCACTTACAACTTGTCTAGATCTGATCAATGAAACAGATGCTTCAACCTCTGGACTTTGAAATCCAATCCAGTTTCACACATACAGTATGATGACAAAACAAAAATCTGAAAAAAGTGGTCAACTAAAAAAGGTGGAGGAGGATAAAAAAGAATCAACATGCATGTATACTTCAGTGATAAATACTGTAACTGTAACAATATACCAACTCACCTGATTCCCATCTGCAAACATTACTAACTATTAGCTAGGTCTCTGGATAATCAGCAATGTGGGAAAATACCCATTTATAAGGAGAGGACACAAAGGCGCTCATTGCGAGGCCTGTAACATTGCTCGGTTGCGCATGCGCATTGCGCAGCAGGGTAACACATGCACATTGCTTTTTGTGGTCCAGGCATGCGCATTGCGCAGTTGGATTTTACTTACTGCATATACATACATATTATTAATGGACCAGTGTAGTTAAAGGGCTAATTACCTCACTGTAAGTATTTTTCACCTACAAAATATGAAGTTTTAGGTCTGTTTACAAACACTCTGTGCCCTGCCTCCTGACTGTTCCATAATTAATAACATATGTTGAACCGTGCGTTGAAGACAAAGATTTATAGCAATTTTTCCCTGAACTTAGGAATGCAAAGAGCAGTTAACCCATAAAGTATGTAACAAACTAACCACATTAAGAGATGTGTAAGCATTCAGTATAAAAACATTTTTAGAGAAAATCCTAAATGTCTCAGACTCGTTGATGCTTCCATATTGGACTGCTAGTCTGCCTGTAGTCTAATGGGAGACATTTATTCTACTGATAGCTGGTCTCCTATTCAATTCTATTGTCTAGTAATTTTTTAGAGTGTCAGTCTTTCAATCGATCCGAATAAAAATGTTCATCCTATTTCCTGTGTCTGATCCAGTTAGGTAGGCAAGCAAATTAATTTAGTGATTAAAGTAAAATTAAATATAATATATAAAAAATAAATTATTTATTTGTTTAACATTTATAAAAAGATTGTGTACATTATTAAGTCAAGGGCTTCATAAGAACATACTATACATATGTCACTTCATTGGGTCTTTTAAGTTGGAAAAATATATATATTTCAGGATCACTGTTAAATGAAAACAAAATACAGTAGACTCTCAGTTATCTGGCACCCATGGGGATTGGTAGATGCCAATAAAGTAGTTTCTGGTTGCTTGAGAGTCACCATTAAAAGAGGCCTAGATTAGCTGCACCTAGGATGCTCTGCTAAGTATATTTGTCAGTGAAGGCTGTTCTAGCAGCAGCAGCTTTCACTCCTCACTTACACACAAGTATGTTCGGCTGGAGGGTGCGGTGCTGAGCCCGGGGAATGTAACGCCAACACTGCCCTGGCTCAGTCACTCATGCCCGTCTGCTTCCAGGTAAAATTGAATTGCAGAAACATACAGTGGGCACTTGTTGAGCCCTGTAAAAAAATTGTGTTTAATTTAAAGTACAGTATCTGGACATTTAAAAACTTTATCCAACGACAAGCATAATTAAGCAGGGAATGGTCATATAGCTTAATTTTAATTATTAAAGAAAATATGTTGATGCCTCTGTTCGTCTGTGAAGTCATTCATGATATGTTGGTAGAAGGTTGCATGTATGAGAGATGTGTTTTGATTACTGCAGGAGCAAAGCTTGCATTTATTGTTGCAAGCTATCTGTTTCTGAGCATGAGTTAGGAAAAGGTTGGGTATCAAATTCTTTAAACAATTAGCAATTCAATTTCTCTTTCCCACTTCTCCTACCCCTCGCTCCAATTACAAAAAAGATAAGCACACCCCTCATGCTGCCAGGAAATTTTTTTTTTTATTTTTTATGTCTTGTTGGCTTAAACAGTTGTTAATATTGTGATTTTGTAATTAGTCCTTTTAGTGATCATTTAAACCTATTGTACTAGTGGTAGAACTACTTTTGTTACCAGTAGCAGCAGGGGTCTTAAATCTATTAGTGGGTGGGGCATTATTTTTTATAGCAAAGTGATCTGATCAGACTATCTACATATATTTTGACTTTTTAATTGACCACTATGGGCACCTAACCTGTATAGAGAAGTTAAGAACAAGGGACCCAATTTATTTGTACCGGGATCCTCCGCTTTGAAATATGTTAGATGTGAAATATGTTAGATGCATTTTTTTGATATAAAAGATCACAACATATTATTTTAAATGACCATTTGGGTGATGCTTGAGAGGTCTACAAGCCTTGCCCTGTATCTCCAACAGCACAAGAGCTCCAAGCTACTCAGCTGCTCTGCTATTTCATTTTTTTGAGAAAACTTGTTGAAAAGAGATGAGTAAACAATAGTTTTTGTATGCCAAGGTTGGCACAAACTGACTGTTAAATATCTGAGTAAAAGTGTTTTTTTTTTCACTGTAGACTCTGCCAAGGAGAGGAATAGATGCTCTAAGCATTTACAAGTGGTATCATACTAACAGCTGGTTTCAGGCCAGCTTACTTGTTTTAGGGATATTAAAAGACAAGCAAGTGTTTATGCTGTACTGCCAATCTCCCATGTAGACTTAGAGATCAATTAGCTTCAAAACTCACAGATTCCTGCAGAGATCAAGACAGCAACACCTTTGTTGAGCCAGCCTTAGTTTAAGATCCAACAAATAAAACACACCAAATGTCTTACAGTTAAACCAAAGACACAGAATATGATGTTGATGCTGTTTTTAACCAGAATTATTGTTTTTCGTTGTTTATGCAATGAATTCTGTTTCCTGTTTCTTGATTGCCAGTAAACTACAAAGATGTTCTGGTTAAATGCCCAATAGATCCTGGTATTTTTAATAAGAATAAACCACTGGTAGCGGTTGACTGTTACATGCAAAATAGCTTGACATATGATTTACTGGATTAGTTTTTGAAGAGCCATGATATAGAAACATGGGGCTATATTCAATAAGATACGGCATATAGGGCACCAATATAGCACTATGCGTCACAAGAAAGTATAAAAGTTTTTTTCCAGGCTTCACAGTATTCATTAAGCTTTGTTTCTTTCTAACTTTTCATTGCCATCATAAGCTTTCTTCGTCACATCTAAAATAATTATTATCCTCTATAGCACCTAGTTTGAATCTGATCCTCCAGCCTATCTGTTGTGGACTTAAACTTCATAATTATTTTTTTTTATATATCCCTCCTAAATCTTCCATTTCTTTAAATTATCTTTTAGATAGTTGGTAACCATTCCTTGTGTGTCATTGTGATAATCCAGGGGTAGAGGCTATTACTGTCCAGGGCCACCTGCTATAGACTACAGATGAATTACCCACAAGGACAGTTTGGTTCTTGGAAATCACGGCACCAGCACCCTGATATCTGGCTTCTGTATAAGTCAGGGTCTCTCCATCAAGAATCAGCATTTCCAGGAGTCTCAGTGACTACTCCTGCAGTAGTGACCAGGACAAGTTACTTGCAGGGTGGAGATGGGATCAGTATCGCAGCCACTAGGAGCAAAATAAGAGAACATACCATTTCTCAACCCCCTGTCACATATGTGACTGCATCAACTTTACACCATACAAGCAAGATGCCATGACACACATTCTATCCATGATATACTATACTCACACATTACATTAATGACCGTACTATATGTACGCATTCATTCTTTTAACATAACACAGAACACAGTAATATTACATGGGAAATTACATATAGTATACAGGATAAGGCAGGGGCATATGCCATAAGACCACATGAAGCATGGTGGTACACTATGGCCCAACCCACTAAGGCCCCACAGGGACCCCCCTCTGCCTCCTTGACCACACACACACACCCAGCCTGAAATATGTGTGTGTCTGTTTATAAAAAGAGCATTTCTACTGAAGCTCCAATAGGTGAGCAATTCAGCATGCTGGGGATTTGTATCAGGGAAGAAGGTAAGAGAGCAAGAGCTGCAAAATGACATCAATGTACAGGGGGATGGTTTCTGTGAGGGAGGAACAAAGGAGAATAGGAAAGGGTGCTCAGACGGGGTGGGTGTAGTGCAGGGATGGCTGCTGACAAGAACTGGTTGCTATGTAGGGATCAATGCACCAGGGCCCTCCATTTTCTAGCTCCTCCACTACTCCTGGATATATGCATGACCCGAGCACGGTCCAGTTGGTATATTAATCCATAATATTTAGACTAAATAAACAATTACACAAATGAGGGGAAGAGATCAGAGACAGTACACCCTACAATCTGAACTTCCTTCCAGGGCCTACTGTGATGGAACAGCCGTACCACCGTAGGGTAGGAACTCACCCACTTCACCACTGTACCGGTGGCTTCACTCACCATCTGCCACTGTGACAAAACATAAAACATTTTCTGTTAACATATATCATTAACAATACACATTGATCATCATAAACAGAACCAATAACCAACTAATACCACTCAACATTATAAATAACCTTCCCTTTCTTTTTTGGGGGGTGATTGGTGGGTATCCTAACACATGGCCATCTGGGGGCACAATGATGCTGAAGGTGCCAAAAGAGCCTTATAAACAGCTCTTCCTCTAGCTTCCCACTTCCTATTACTATACCCCAGTCCTGCAGGTTCAAGGAGCTCCTTCCCCCAACCCAGGAAATATACCGAGCCCTACATGAACAGAAAAAAGCCAGGAATGTGGACATGTTCTTCAGTATGTATGTGCATAATAGATGACCAGTGTGTGCCTGTTCTGCATAATAAGTCTTTATAACAAAGAGACTAGGAGAGTGTCTGCTCTGCAGGGCACATAGAGATAGTCAGAAGTACGTCAATATTACATGTACATAGAATTATCATAGATATATCTATCTGTCTTGCAGCTCATGTTTATAAGTTTAATGTACATAGTTAAACAATGAGGCCCAACACAGGGTCATTAAACCAGAAGGCACACATTATATCATCTCACCATCAGGCCAAGGGGATATTAAGCACATTCATTTCTATCGAATGAGGTAGAGAACAGTGGTTCTCAACAGCTAGTAATAGGGCTAGTGTTGGTCCCTGAGTCTTTATCTACTGGTCCTAAAGGATGAGGAGAGCCAAACACTTTAATCATTACTACCATTAGTCATAGTTGTAGATAGATCAACCTACTTGTAGTTACTGTTTTCAAATTATTGCAAAACTAAATGAAAATGTAGCCTGTCACATGTAATATCACCCTGTTAAAAAAGTTTGGGATCTCAAAACTGGTCCCCATGAAGGTAACCACCCAGTCCTGAGATCTAAAAGGTTCAGAACTACTAGTTTTTAGTGAATATTGCATAGTTCTGTGTATGAAAGGAGAGCAAATGTGTGCGAAGGTATGATAAAAAGGGTTGAAGTTGCAGCCACTACTGCCATTCAGTCTCATTCAATTGGCAGGTCACAGCTCACTTGCAGAGGGTTGGATGTCTCCGAGTGAGCTGCAAGCTGCTTTCCTACGTTTCCGAAGCTATTCAATTAGCCGAGGCCGAGACACTGCACTCGACATCCGAAATCGGAAACCAATGTTTCTGACGTAAGCAGATCTGGGCTTGCGACTGCATGGCTGCAGCTACTGCTCACTGTAATGAAAGTTGAGACCGTCATGATTGATGGTACTCAGAGCTGCGAGTGATCTTGCAGCCTCCCAATAAGTAACCCAGCTGCAGGGGTTTTGAATGGAACTCCTGCAGTGTCCTCAGATGAACCCCAATGATGTGGGGTTCCCCACACATGACATACATGATGCTAGGGTCCTGAACGCGGAGGTACCCATATTAATCCCTTGCTGGGGGTCCGCATCGGGGCCCCCTGCAATGTCCCCACGATAGTGACCCCCACTGCATTTAAAATGTTTAAATTCTCTAACCCTACCAGTACCTATTGAACCCTAACTAGGTCTATTTAATCATAACTGGGCCTATTAAACCCTAACTGTACCTTTTTAACCCTAACAGTACCTATCTAACCCTATATGTACCTATTTAACCCTAACTGAACCCAATAACCCTATCTAGGCCTATTTAACCCTAAAAGTACCTATCTATCCCTAACTGGGCCTATTTAACGCTAACAGTGCTCATCCAACCCTAAGTGGGCCTATTTAATCTCCAATGTACCCAGTAAACCCCTATCCTATAAACCCCCTCCCACCCTACCCTATTAACACATACACTACCTACCCAACACTAATTACAAAAAAAAACAAAAAAAAATACCTAATTACTAAAAATAATAAAATTCATTACTGAAAATAAAAAAACAAAACACTATAGAAAATAAAAAAGAACACTATATAAAATAAAAGAACCCACATTACTGAAAAAAACAAAACAACTAATTTACAAAAAATAATAAAACCTAATTTTCAAAAAATAAAAACACCCCAACACTACAGAAAATAAAAAAAGAATGACTCACCTAAAAAGGAAAAAACATACACATATAAACATAACATAACAATACATCAATATATACAGTCCAAATATCACCCTAACTACATACTATTAACCTCTATCTACATACAGTATTAGCCAAATTACATACATTAACACCTATCTAAACCTAACTACATACATTAACCCTATCTAAACCTAATTACATACATTAACCCCTATCTAAACCTATCTACATTCATTAACCCCTATCTGAATACAGTATTCACCTAACTACGTATCTAAATCTAACCTAAAATAGAATAAATAAGACCACTTACCTTGCCTAGATGTCCCTTCAGCGATGGCAGGTTTCCTGCCGCAGGTCTGACCCCTAGGAAAAAAAGAAACATGAAATTAGTACAAAATTAAACACAATATAACATTATAAACATTCTTAATATTAAACGTACCTTTTTGCGATGTCCCTGTCCTTCTTCTTGTCTTCTCCGACTGGGCCCACGGAAAAAAGAAACATCACATTAGTCAAAGAATAAACACAAACATAATAAACAAAACATTATAAATATAAAACTTAACTTTTCGCGATATCCCCGTCCTTCTTCTCTTCATCCCCGGCTGGGCCTTGAAAAAAAAGCAGCTCTAAAAAAAAACTGAGAGGATCTTCCCGATGCTAATGAGGCTTCTAGCACTTCTTCCGGTAGAAATAGCGAAATGGGGCAGATGCCTTCAGCCAGTCACAATGGGATATACCCCATGGGGTGTATCCCATTCTAATTGACTGAAGGCAATATTGCCTTCTGATTGGTTTAAAAAGAAATGACAGGTCCATCAGCCAATCAGAATTGGATATAGGGGGTGTATCCAATTCTGATTGTCTCACACCATGGTGCCTTCTGATTGGCTGAAATGTGATTGACAGCGCTATTTAACTTTTTCTACCGGAAGAAGCGCTAGAAGCCTCATTAGCATCGGGGAGCAGCATTTGTTTTTGAAGGGCCCAGCCGGGGAAGAAGAGAAGGTTTTATATTTATAATGTTTAGTTTATTATGTTATTATGTTTGTGTTTATTTTATTACATAGTTACATAGTAATTGAGGTTGGAAAAATACCTTTAGTCCATCAAATTCAACCCTTTTAGATCTCCTCTGGTCTGCAATATGCAGATTAATTGTTTAATGATCCAGAGGAAGGCAAACACAAAAAACCCATGTGAAACTTTGCCAATTGTCTCAAAAGAGGAAAACAATTATAAAATTCCTTTCTAACCCCACATACTGGCGATGGGATTCCTCCCTGGATCAATACCCCCTCTCTAATTATACAGGATAGCCCTGAATGCCCTTTTTAAGGTTATCTATTGAATCACCACCACCCTTGGTAGAGAATTCCACATATTAACCACCCTTATGTGAAGAACCCTTTTCTTTCTTTAAAGGTGAAATCTTTTTACTTCTAATCTCAAAGGATGTCCTCTTGTCAGTTGGAAACCTCTTGGCACAAAATGCTCACTTGACAAAGCCTTGAATTGACCCTGGATATATTTATATACGGTAATCATATCCTCTCTTAGACACCTTTTTTTTTTTGAAAATAAGCCTAATTTGGTTAGGCTTTCTTCATAACTTAACCCCTCCATTACCCTTATTAGTTTTGTTGCCCTTTCTGTACTTTTTCCAGCTCTATAATGTCCTTTTTATGAAGTGGTGCCCAAAATTGTACTTCATATTCCAAATGAGGGTGTACTAGGGATTTGTATAGTGGCAGAATTATATTTGCTTCCCTTGCTTCTATACCCTTCTTAATACATGCTAATATTTTATTTGCCTTTGCAGATGCTGCTTGGTATTGAGCACTGTTACCTAGGTGGTTGTCCACAAGCACTCCAAAACCCTTTCAATATCTGATACCTCTATATTTGCTCTATTAATATTATAAACTAGGGACTTGCCTGTCAAAAATGATCTGAATAAAATTGTAAGGTAGGTAATGCTGTTTGGTCCAGACATTAATTTTGTTGGTGGTCAGAGATCCTTCGGCGCTCATTGCAAGGTTGTTGGTTGTTGTATTTTTTTTCTGATAGGCGCTTTTGCTGTTATTGTTTGGTCGGCGGTGATCTGCTTTTTGCGCTTATTGCAAGGCTTTGTGTGCTATGAGCAGCGTTGGCGCTCGTTGTGAGTGGCGCGGTGAATGGCTTTTGTGTTTATTGTGAGAGTGTATTTTTTTTTTCTGTATATTTTTTTGTATGCTAATTAAATAATAATAAATGAATAAATGAATATACTTTACCTATTTGGAAGTAATATATGCAGGAAACATTGCGTTGAAGAGCTGACAATCTGTTTTGATGTTCCTGCAGCATAGAATGTCGGTTTGCACTGTTGTGGAGCTGAGGTGTAAGTGTCAGCAATGTGTACAGTGTGTAGTGTAAATAGGCTGCGTGTGCGAGGGAAAGCCGTTAGCCGCATTGTGTAAGTTAGTGTTGTAAAATGGCGGTGAATGTGTGTGGTACGTGGCTGTGGATGATGTAGCGTCCTTGGTAAGAGTGTATCTTGTACCTCGTACAGCTTTTTTGAAAAGCCGTATGTGCTTGGTGGTGTTTTAGGGTCCTGTAGTCTCGTTTTCGTTTTCTTCTGCTGCCATTTTTTCTCTCGCTTAGGGGATTTTCCTGTGTGTGTTTTTCGTGAGGGTCCGCATTTGCTCTCTCTTCTCGAGGGATGCAGTTCTTGCGAGCTCGCCTCGCGAGCTCGCAAAGCGTGATGACGATTCGTAGTTGGACAATTATAATATGTGATTGCATGGTATTTTTCATTCCCAGATGCATAACCTTACATTCATTCATATTAAATCTCAACTGCCATTTAACCGTCCATTTCTCTAATCTATGCAAATCCCTTTGGAGGGAAAGTACATTATTATGTGATTCAATTTCCTTGCACAACTTCATCGGCAAAAATGGAGACAATAATTTCCAATCCTACTTCTAATTCATTAATAAATATGTTAAAAAGGAGTCGAGGATCTAATACTGAACCCTGAGGAACCCCATTTACCACATTAGTACAATCTGAGTATGTTCCATTTACAACAACCCTTTGCTTCCGGTCTTTTGGCAGCTCACAATCCATGAGCAGATATTTACTGCAATTCCTGTATACCTAGTTTGCACAATAGTCTCCCATGTGGCACTGTATCAAAAACCTTTGTAAAATCCAAAAAGACTACATCCACTGAGTTGCCTTGATCCAGGTTCCTACTAACCTCCTCACAGAAACTAATTAGATTGGTCTGACATGACCTATCCCTCATAAATCCATGTTGTTTCCTTTTTAATCCTTTTTAATCTTGTTTAAATAGATATGTTCATGAATATTATTCCTTATTAACCCTTCTAAAAGCTTTCCCACTAAAGAAGTGAGGCTCAGTGGTCTATAATTTTTATAATTTCCTGGCTTTGTTCTTGCTACATATATATATATATATATATATATATACATATATAAATAAAACAAAAACAATAGTACATTTGTATTCACATTTGAATGTCTAAAACAATTTTCCTGCTCCAGATTCTGAGAAATACAGTTATTGCACTGCGTTCTGGGCAGGAACATGCAAATGAGCCCACAAAGGCTTTGCTTCTTAATCCAAATATAATTTCAAACATGGCTGCTTTTAAGCATATACCTGCTGTATTATATAGCTTTGAGCAAAGCCCAGTATGGATTCAGTATAAGCCAGGAAACCTACCCACAGACAACACTGTTTCAAGGTTACTGCCTCTCATCAATGTGGGGCCGGTTCTGAGCCTGTGTAGTAGATTTTGTGGGGAGGTAGTTTACCACAACAAGCATTTAATTTATGGTGCGGAAAAGAGCAAGAGTAGCCTCCACAGTATAGTAATACAGTACATTTGTGTTCACATTTGATTGACTAAAACAAGTAAAAAAAACTCTCCTGCTCAGAATTCCGAGAAATACAGTTATTGTATATAATATAAAATCAACATAAATAATGTCAGACATTTTTCCATCTGTTATGTGACCTTGGAACCAACAAAATTAAAGAGAAAATAATAGATGACTATTAGGAAAAATAACTGAAATCTAAAATCCTGCAAAACCCTGGTTTAAAGTGTGCACCCCATCACCCCCAATCTAACACTTTGTGGAAGCACCATTTGCATTTATTACTGTGAATAAGTCTCTATCAACGTTGCACACCTGAATGTTGTCATTGTATTCCACTGCTAAAGGGGGAAAAATCTTGAAGGAAATGCTCCAAGAACAGATGAAATTATTCTTTGACTAATGTGATGTTTCTTTTTTCCAGGGGCTTAGCCGGAGAAGACAAGAAGAAAGATGGGGACATCACGAAAAGGTACGTTTAATATTAAGAATATTTATAATGTTATGTTGTATTTATTTCTGTACTAATTATATGTTTCTTTTTTTCCTAGGGGTGAGACCTGCGACAGGAAACCTGTCGTCGCTGAAGAAACACCTAGGCAAGGTAAGTGGTCTTATTTATTCTATTTTAGGTTAGATTTAGGGTTTTAATATATTTAGTTAGGTGAAGACTATATTCAGAGAGGGGTTCATGTATGTACTGTAGTTAGGTTAAGATAGCGGCTAATGTATGTGATAGGTTTAGATAGGATTTATTGTATGTAGATATGTTTAGATAGGGGTTAATGTATGTAGTAAGGCTCATACTGTATGTAAATAGGGGTTAATAGTATGTAGTTAGGGAAATATTTGAACTGTATATATTGATGTATTGTAATGTTGTGTTTATATGTGCATGTATTTTTCTTTTTAAGTCAGTAATTCTTTTTTTATTTTCTGTAGTGGCGGGGTGTTTTTATTTTTTGTAAATGAGGTTTTCTTTTTTTTGTAAATGAGTTTTTTTCCCCAGTAACGTGGGTTCTTATTTTCTATAGTGTTCTTTTTTTATTCTCTATAATGTTCTGTTTTTTTATTTTCTATAGTGTTCTGTTTTTTATTTTCAGTAATGTATTTTATTATTTTCAGTAATTAGGTTTTTTTTTTTTTCAGTAATGTATTTTATTATTTTCAGTAATTACCGGTAGGTGTTTTTTTATTTTCAGTAATTAGGTGTTTTTTTATTTTTTGTAATTAGCGTTGGGTAGGTAGTGTATGTGTAAATAGGGTAGGGTGGGAGGTGGTTTATAGGATAGGGGTTTACTAGGTACATTGGAGGTTAAATAGGCCCACTTAGGGTTATTGGGTTCAGTTAGGGTTAAATAGGCCCAGTTAGGGTTAGATAGGCCCAATTAGGGTTAAAAAGGCTTAGTTAGTGTTAGATAGGTACTTAGGATAAATAGGTACTGTTATAGTTTAATAAGCCCAGTTATGGTTAGATAGGTACTGTTAGGGTTAAATATGTACAGTTAGGGTTTAATAGGCCCAGTTATGGTTAAATAGACCCAGTTAGGGTTTTAATAGGTACTGTTAGAGTTAGATAGGCCCAGTTAGGGTTAGATAGGCCCAGTTAGGGTTAAATAGATGCAGTTATGGTTAAATAGGCCCAGTTAGGGTTAGATAGGTACTGTTAGGGTTAAATATTTACTGTTTGGGTTTAATAGGTACAGTTAGGGTTAAATAGGCCCAGTTAGGGTTCAATAGGCACTGTTAGGGTTATTGGGTCCAGTTAGGGTTAAATCGGTACAGTTAGGGTCTAATAGGCCCAGTTAGGGTTGTAATAGGTACTGTTAGGGTTAAATATGCCTAGTTAGGGAATCTGTTAATCTGTGGAATTCTCTACCAGAGGAGGTGGTGACAGCGGATTTGATAGATAACTTTAAAAGGGGACTAGATTTATTTCTAATTAAAAAGGGAATTCAGGGTTATCATGGATAATTAGAGAGACAGTATTGATCCAAATTTTTTACATTTCCCTTTGAGACAATTGGCTAAGTCTCGCTTGTGTTTTTTTTTTCTTTTTTTTTTTTTTCTATTTGCCTTCCTCTGGACTAATTAATAATAAAAAAATTAAAAAAAACATTAAATAATTGATTAATAATTAATTAACAACTAATGAATTAATAGTTAATCCGCATATTGCAGATCAGAGGAGATCTTAAAAGGTTGAACTTGATCAACTGGAAGTCTTTTTTCAACCTTAAATACTATGTAACTATGTAACTATGTAACTTTGTAAATAGGCCTGGTTATGGTGAGATAGGTGCTGTTAGGGTAAACAGGTACTGTTAGGGTTAAATAGGCCCTGTTAGGGTTATTGGGTCCAGTTATGGTTAAATATGTACAGTTAGGGTTTAATAGGCCCAATTAGGGTTAAATAGGTACAGTTAGGGTTAGATAGGCTCAGAGTTGGGTTAATGGGGTATAGTTAGGGTTAATAGTGTAGTGCTTAGACATTGTGTCATGAGGGTCCTGGATGAGTGTTATTATAGCGGTTAATTAGTGTCTAATAGGGGTATATATTGACCCCTATTGGACTGATGGGTTAAATAGAGGCTTATGGGTGTCTGTATTGACCCCCATGAGTGACAGGGTTAATTAGGGGCTTATGGGGGTCTGTATTGACCCCCATGAGTGACAGGGTTAGTTAGTGGCTTATGGGGGTCTGTATTGACCCCCATGAGTGACAGGGTTAATTAGTGTCTTATGGGGCTCTGTATTGAACCCCCATCATTGACTGGGTTAATTAGGGGCTTATGGGGGACTGTATTGACCCCCATGAGTGACAGGATTGATTAGGGGCTTATGGGGGTCTGTATTGACCCCCTATGAGTGACAGGGTTAATTAGGGGCTCATGGGGCTCTGCAATACGATCTTGCAATTGAATAGAAATTTGCGTTTTCAGCCCTGCGAAAGTGGAACATCAAAGGCTTCAGAGTGGTGTAAGCTCCGAGTTGCAGGTCGGCCATTTTCGCAGGGCCATCAGTCGGAACTTGATCCGAGGTCGCAAAATGGAGGCATTTGAATAGGAATATTGCCTTTCTTTTCCACTTGCGACCTTGGATCTAAAAAACGGAGCAACTGAAAGAGGCTTCACATCAGTATCATTTGTATTAAATGAGCAATTCAGTGCCATAGTTCTTATTGGTCTTTTCATAGGCGAAAAAAAGATGCGGAGAGCATGACACTTTAAATACAGCACTAACATTAGTCAGTGCAGATTTAGAATTGAGTGTGTCACATGTAGTATTGTCCGGTTAAAATGTTCTATATATTATATCTGGAAAGGTCAAGGGTGAAGGCACCAGATTACAATATCATCAGCCACCACTGCCTCTAAGCTATACATATTAAGGTTTTATCTTTTATACTTTTTCTTTTAGACCATGTCCCATATAAGTCACCCTCCATTGAATTATTTCTAGTTTATGAATGTGAGACAGTATTCCATAATCCATTGTTAAGTTTCAATACTTATCTTTTTCTGATATTATTTTTCTAATAAAACCCAGTATCCTCCTATTTTTTATTGCCACTTTCCTGCATAATTTTCTACTTTTAATATCACCTGATGTAATAATTCACAAGTACTTTCTTAGAGCTTGATTACCTGGCTCGTGTAGGATCTCCTTTTTTCCACAGCACCCTACAAGATTGGAAGCTCTCTACTTACAATCTAAAGGGAATGGAATAGGCAGAAGCCTGGGCAAGAATATACAGATAAGGAATAGCAAGGGTCAGAAGGAAGGGAAGTTTACTTAGGTAGGAACACATGCAAAGTTAGAATGATTTTTATTTAGAAGGAAAAGGAAAGGGTTGGATTGAAAGTGAAAGTGGTTTTAGTATGTAATATGTTACAGATAGCATACCGTGCAATGG